>JAUUDZ010190042.1:0-17999 GCA_032361705.1 Panulirus versicolor | reverse complement strand
AAGCTAAAGTAAGGTAAGGTAAGGTAAAATAAGGTAAGTTAATGTAAAGTAAGGTAAGGTAAGGTAAAGTAAGGTAAGGCATGGTATGACAAGGGAAGGTAAATTAAGGGAAGGTAAGGTAAGCAAAGTAAGGTAAAGGTAAAGTAAGGTTATAAGTGAGGTAGGTAAAGCAAGGTCCTAGAAATACATATTCTTGTATTCCAAGAGATCTGGGAGGGTTTCATACGAAAAACTTGGGTTTTTGTTAGTATAATGACATATCACAACAGAAAAAGATTATATTGTTAAATTTTCGTTATTTATGGTAAAGACAAATTCTTACACTGTCAACAACTTCAATCGGGTCTGCGTTAAATTCAGGAGATACTGTATCTAAAAAAAGGAGTTTCTCATTCGCTTATTGCAAGCAATTTAGAAACTCCAAATTTATCTGTACAAAAAGCTGTTAAAGCTAGTTTTAAAGAATTTTATGTACATGATAAAAAGCACTTAATTTGACTATCAAATTTCTGTCTTCAGACTGTAAAATATTTCTAAGATATCCGGTACAGATGAGGACATCAGAAAGGTTTTGTTGTCATTTGCTAAGAAAGAATCATTATATATCTACACGAGATGAATTCTCGACCAGATATACCTGAAGTCTGGACCACTTATACCTGAACTCTGGACCAGGGATATCTGAATTCGGACTAGGTATACTTGAAGTCTGGATCGGGTATATTTGAATTCTGGACCAAGTACATCCGATGTCTGGACTAGGTATATCTGAAGTCTGGACCAGGTATATTTGAAGTCTGGACCAGGTACATCCAATGTCTGGACCTGGTATATCTGGTCTGAACCAGGTACATCTGAAGGAGCTTATCCCCTTCAGGACGTTAGGGAGATGACCAAAAATCGTCTTATAAAGTATGTCCAGAAGACCTTCTGCTACCGTCACAGGACTGCTCAAGTCCCCTTGATTAATCGAAGTTCCCCCGTATAACGATGACTCTTCTCATGTCTCCCTCATAAAAAAACATGCTACCTGATGCATGTTCTCGTATTGTGTTCTGGCAGTGTAATCAGGAGGTCCATTTAGCTGACGTAAGCTCTAGATGATGTAGTCATCCCAGTCCTTTTTTATCGCCAAAGGGCGGTGCCCTACGCATCTCCTCCCTGCAGGTGTTGGTGGATGGAGAGGAAATATTGATGTTGTAGTGTGGGAGCCGGACCGAGTGCTGAGTTAAGGCAACATAAAGACCTGCTGGCTCCATACACCAGGTTCTCACCAGACCCAGCGTGTGGCGGTGGTGAGGGCAGGGGAGTAGGAGAACGGCAGGCGTGTGTGTGTGTGGAGAATGGGGGGCGATAAGCGTAAGAGCGAGGGTGAGAAGCAGCTATGAGTGGGAGGGAAAGTGGCAGATGTGAGGAGGAGGAAGAGGGGGAAAGGGAGAAAAATATGTAGATGTGAAATGTAGGAAGAGTGTTAAGTGTACGAAAAAGGTGTGCACAAATGAAAGATTGACTGGAAAAACAAATAGAAAAGAGGAGGAAGGTCAAGGAAGAGGAATAACGTGATAAGTGAAATGATGAAGGCATGGAAGAGGCTGGGAAGACAGAGAAGGCAAGAAAAGAAACAAGGCATATGAGGTCAGCTGGCTTCAGACGAACAATATAGAACAACATAAGAAGGAATAACACATTCACAGCACGATGTTCAGCCTCACCTTCATCTGAGCGTCTGGTGTGCCGGGAGGTCAATAACAGGTCAAAGACCCGCCAGGATAAGCTGGAGCAAAAAGATGAATTCATTCAAAATTTGTCTTTAATGATTACGATTCTGCTTTAGAAACGTGAGCTCTGTTGAGGAAGTAGTAATGGGGTATTGAACTCTCTTCGTCCCTCTCGTCAAGCAGCATCCTGAGCCTTTATTCAAAGCATTTGGACAAGAGCCAGACGAGAGCAAGGGCTTCCACTTCCCCCGTCATGTACTTGACAGACACTCTGATCAAATGTTTATACGTGACTGAAATTCTGAAGGCTTTGCTTCTTTTGACTATGTCGATATCCATGTGCAAATTATCAACCAGGGAGGTATAACCAACGATATGATAGTGCAGATTACTCATGTTCAGACAATGAGTTAACGTTAGACTCGTACAAAAAAACGGTGAAACTATGAGTATAGTCATGGAGTGAAGGCGACCTAACGAAAGAAAATACTTATTTTTTTTTTCCTCATTTTCTGTATCGTTATAAAATTTCGAATTATTTCCACAGTTTGTAACAATGAATTTTCTACATCCCTTTTCCTTCGCGTTATCTCCATTCACCTGTAATTCTTTTTTTTTTTTTCCATCCATATTTGTTTGTCTATAATTGAACACTGAAGGCATCTGAAAAGTCATTTTTCCACATATATCCGCTTCAAAAAATTTTCACTTTCAGAACTCGAGAGAAAAGGAAGCATCGTTTTATATACCAGTATAATCAGTAATTGAAAAACAGATTACCAAATTTGGAATGAACATTCCATAAACGTTGAATTATATGAAAGAGAGAGAGAGAGAGAGAGAGAGAGAGAGAGAGAGAGAAACATATAGTTTTCCTAGACGCCGTGATTGGTCTTTATGTCACTGGTGTACTATTTGTGCAACACTTTTGCTTACATGAACATTACCAGTCATAAGGCTACTGGGCTGCCATCAGCTGGCGACAAGGCTCCTTCAGTACTGCCAAAAACCTGCGTCACGTTACGGCGATTAGAAATTTTGAAACACATGAGACCGAGTCATTACTCGTTCAACACATCAGTGAACCCCCTCATGGCGTCATGTTTCTGGATGCGTCACCAGGTTTCTTAACAAAGAATTATTGTGAGGAATATCATCAAGACCAGATGTTATAAGCATATGAGAGTTCGTGGAATTTCTGCATTTATTCGTTGCTTAATAAGCCTTGCAAGATGACAGGCTCCTCCTGGTGAGCTTCTATGTCAGTGTCAAGTGTGGTAGTAGGAGAAAACCACGGCAAGGTTATCAATGCGAAAATTCTTGATTTAAAAGAAAGTTGACCGAACTCCCAACTGCTCTTGCAAGAGCAAGAAAATAAGCCAACTTTCCAGGAAGACGTCAGCGAACGTGACAGACTTACACCTGAACCTTGGGCAGTCCACAATGGCAAAGCTGCGGCGAAGCAAAATGTATTGTAGCGAACCGGAAGGAACTTTGAAGGTCGGGTGTCCTT
Organism: Panulirus versicolor; assembly: GCA_032361705.1. NCBI lineage: Eukaryota > Metazoa > Arthropoda > Malacostraca > Decapoda > Palinuridae > Panulirus > Panulirus versicolor. The sequence continues at coordinate 14,768 of JAUUDZ010190042.1, read as the reverse complement.
GCAGGACGAACAGGAATTCGGACAGACAAGGCGGGAGGAACAGAGGATAAGAGGAAATGTAAATATATTGGGGTGAGAGGAAGACTATTCTATTCATTCGTAATTACCCCAGCTCCAATTTCTATGCGAGAGTTATATCTTTCCATGAAAGAGTGTATCTATGGCTGCGTTACTTGCACTTTGGAGTAAAATGTTCTTTGACGAGAGTGCATCACCAGTGATATAGCCTCGCCAAAGGTGACTTTACATTCACGGTCAAGCCTCGAGCGGGTGGAGTCCGGTGACACCGATGAAAGGCCATGAATTGTACATGTTAGTGTAAAGGAAAACTATACAACATAAATGTTTAGAAATTATCCGGATCACTGGCAGTCAGAGCTTCACAATAAATTTAGATCTATGAAATGTGATATCGTACGTGATAGAAACAAGATAAGTTTGTCAAAATACCAGACTTCGGACGAAGTTGAACCCTTCTAGGAATTTAGTTAATCTGAACTTTTATCATGATAATTTGATCTTCAACCCTTTTCTATCGAGTCCTATTTTTTTCCAATTTCATCTGTTCACTGCATATCTCTCCTCTCACTCTCCTTTGTTCATCTCTTTCATCCCCTCTCATTTTCCCCTTCATCCTTCTTCTCTTACCTGCTTATCACATTAACATTGAACTAAGTTACCTCTAAGATTAACAGCCGGACATTGTTTACCAGCGAACCCCGCTCGTATCATCCTTACTTTCCCCTTGATCACTCTCTTCCCGTCTGTCCTTTCCCTCCACCACTCTCCTCCCGTCTTTCCTTTCCCTCCACCACTCTCCTCCCGTCTGTCAGTCCCCATCTACCCTTCCCCACTCTTTTTACATCTGCCCTCGCCCTACTCCTCTTACGTCTATCCTTTCCCCACTCTAATCATATCTACCCTTCTCCCACTCTCCTCCCGTCTCCCCTTCCTAAATTCTCATCCCGCCTGCCTTTCTCCCACTCTCCTTCCGTCTTCCCCTCCCTCACTCCCTTCCCGTCTCAACCTGCTTCCTCTCTTCATCCCTAACCCCCCTAACCCCTAATCTCTTTGTCGTACACAGAGTCCTGCCACTTTCCGAGTCTTTGCTCTGACTGCCGAAACTGGAAGTTCCTAAGTTCAAGGTTATACCTACCAAATTAACACCTGGAGCAGTTGTTCCCATCGTAGACGGTACTGCTTGCCAGTAGGTAGTCTTAGAATTAAGGGGAGTCCTAAATACTGTGGGAGGCGGAAGGGGGCGCTCAGAAAATCTCAATGTTCCTGATAGAGGAAAAAATATATATTTGTATATAGACAATGTATCAATTATTGCCAGAACACATACGTATCAGTTTTTCATCCACTGACCTCAGTGCAACATTCAGACTGACAGCTCCGCGGACGTGCGTGTTTCTGTTGCCCTATACATAAATTACATTCCAACACGAAATGTATAATATTAAAGTGTTTGAAGGTGTAAAGAATATTCACAAAATGGCATATGTCAAACCAGTGTGTAAAGAAGGATTCAAACCAAAACCTGATTTGGATATGAAATTCTTGATGTAAAACTTACATGAACATCTATGAGGGGGACATCAACCATCACTGTTTCTTGAAATGGGGCACCGGGTTGAGAAAGCTTGGAAGCCACTGGCTTAAAAACCTAAAGGTTATGATGATGTCACCCCTCAATCTTCTCTCTTCTAACGTGAGCAAATTAAAGGCATTTAGCCTTTCCCTGTAAATCGGGCTCCCTTCATTCTCTTTAACATACATTGTTTTTTGAAACTTTCTCCCAATTCAATCTCGTTCGTGCTGAGGTTATAGTGTCTTTCACTGTGAAAACAATTTTGAAAACACTTATCAGTTTACTCACAAATCTTTACATTATCCTCCACTGTATTCTCTAATACCCTGATTAAGTGCTGTTTAACTGATAACAAACTCCTACTGAATTTATGGATTTTTTTTTTGTGCCTTACTATTCCTTTTAAAGTTTTTCTTCTCCTAATTTCGCATCCTGCTGTACACGATCCTTGCCCTCTTATAACTTGCTAATGCTTACTAGTTAAAGTACTGCCCATATATTTTACGTCTCTACACAATTCGAATCTCCATTGTCATTTGACATCCTATATCAAACCATTTTCACCTCTATCTTAACTTGCCGTCTGTATTTGAGGCTAGAAGTAACCAAGTATTTATTCCATTGTAAGCTTCACAGAACCTGTCAACGCAAAGCCCTGGTTCTTGGCTACTGAACTCCTTTTCTCAGTCAGGATTACCACAGAGTGTGTGTGTGTGTGTGTGTGTGTGTGTGTGTGTGTGAGTGATTTGTGATTGTGCCCTTGCGTAGGGTTTAAAGACTTATTTTCTCGTTTAATGTACCCATCTTTCGGAGTCTTAGTAGATATTCAGATTGCTTACTCATAAATATTGCCACTAAGATTGTTATAAACGTCAATTTATGATATTATGAAAGTTAACATAAAAATACCTTGGGAACTCGAATGCTTTCAAAATAATGATATAATATGATTTAATGCCAGCAAAGAGAATGTGCAGTGAAAAAAAATCTGTCTATTAATATTTTGCGGCAACAAGTTTGTCTCACGGTTAACACCCACGAGATGACCTGGCCACATGTCAACACTGACTTGCCCACAAGGCTGCAGTGGGGCTACAGCCACGAGGCCACATCAGGGCTACGCGTCGACACTGACTTGGCCACAAAGCCATTTGGAAGCCACACATCACCACTAACCTGGCCACAAGGCCACTCAGAGGCCACGTATCACCCGTGACTTGGCCACAGAGGCACCTGGAAGCCACATACCACCACTGACTTGCCATGAAGGCCACAGCAGGTCTACAAGTCGACATTGACTTGAGCACAAGGCCACATGAAAGCCACACATCACCACTTACTTGGTTACAAGGCCACTCGCTGGCCATATATCACCAATGACTTGGCCAAAAAGCCATAAAGAGGCTACACACTTTCATTAACTAGGCACCAAGGCGTCTCAGTGGGCGCATATCACCAGTGTCTTGGTCACAAGGCCACAGAAGGGCCACGCGTCATCACACAAACATATAAACACCACAGTAACTCTCAACTACCTAGGATGTGAGACCACAGATGACGCTCGTGGTGCAGATACCCTTGTACACCAGGACTACTTCTCTCCTATGATGAAATGCTAAATATATTCGTCTCATTCTGAAGAAGAGTTACAGGAGCGTGATTAATTGATATCGTTATAATCTCATTTCTCAGTGAATAATGGATCAAAGGAAAAAGGCAGTTAATCATGATTGGAGGTACCAAATGTATTTGGTTCTTTTTCATACCCAAAATGAAAATAGATTAATCTGAGTTTCTGGGAGAGATTAACAGTAACCTTTCTCTCTCTGAGGACATGACTATATCCTAACGGCTGTTGGTACTAGCCCTTTCGTGATCATACTACATGATTATCACTGATCATTTCTGCCGTTATTCATTGTATTACTTGTTCGATATCAATCTGGTATTTGATATCAGTTACCATGATATTAGTGAAATGATCGCTTGTCATCACACCTCCAGCTAATAGAGGTGTGATCATCCAAATGGCTGACCATTAATCATTTCGTCACAGTTCAGGGCATCAGGCTGTCTCTATAGTAATGCTTAATGGTAGATGATCAACTACCACGTAAGGCAGAATACAAATCGTTCGTTCGTACACCGTTGGTCGATCACATTATTCATTCCAATGCCATCAGACCACTGGCTTTCGATCAGTCACTCCCACTGTTGTAGCTAGTATTAATCCATCGATATCACACCGCTTGTTGATTAGCAATCACTTCTCTTTCATGGTTTACAACGTGAATCAGTCAATGTCAAGCTAATGTTTGATTAATAACCATTTACCCTTCGGGACGTAGTACCAATCGATCTTCATCGCTTGATGAATATAATGAAAAAGATATAACAAATAAAACAGAAAGAAGCTAAGACGTAAAAGTGCAAACAAACCTTATAAGAGTATGAGGAAAGAAGCAAAACAAAAGTAAACCAAAAACCTGCTCCCGTTTTCATTTCTGTATACAGTTATGCAAAAGTCTTAAAAACTTGGTTAAAACATGCTGTCCATTCTATTTGCTATACATGAAAGGATCATTTCTGGAAGCTGCGAGTTCGAACGTTTTCAACTTTTCATTCCTAAATGTCTTGGTTTTCTTGTCATTAATCATTACTCCAGTCATGCGCTCCGAAAAGCAGTATGCCCATGATATATCAATATTAAATTCCTCGCTTCTTTCCATCAGCTCACATAACATCAGAATAACATCATTTTCAGAAATCATGTTATATACAATGTCACTATTACACTTAACACACAGAGTTAACAAACATTTATGTGGTTTTGAGTATGATTAAAACTTGTTGATTGTTGTTGGTGAAATTACTGCACTTGTGCCTCATGGAGTCCATAATCTGCTGATTGTTTATTTCAGTGTGGATGACCTGCAAATAAACTCGGATATTTCGTATAAAACTCGTCACGTCTTGCAGAGGAATTGTAACAATAACAGACTACTGGGTCCTTTGGAGGTCCTTGGTGATAGTGGAAGAGATCAGAAACTCGGAGATGAGAGTAGTGAGAAAGGGAAAAGATATGTAGATGATTGAAAAAAGAAAAAGTAAAGGTTCCATGTAGGTAAGAAAGTATCTATCAAATCTATTCCATGTAGATAAGAAAGCATCTATCAAATCTATTCGTGAACGTATTCATGGTGCTGATTTCAACTACTGAAATTGGTATATTGATCCTCGGATTAAAAACCCCGTTGAAGAAAATTTCATTTCAATCGCAATCAGACCAACCTATCCTTGCGTAGCTGCTTAGGTCAAGTTTATCAAAGCCTCTGATAAGTTCAAACACACGTTTTAGATTACTTCATAACCTTCCGTTTTCTAAGCTACACGAGTTTTAAGACCCATAGTTGATTCACATAGGATTAATTTCTTAGTCGAGGAACTATCTTGTTTGCCTGCAGCCGTAACCTTTCCATTATGTTTATATCTATTTTTCCACGTTGGCCAAAAGTGAACAGAGTTTTCAAGGTAATAAGCCAGTGAATTGATCAGAGTGAGTGATATAGATTCCAAAGAATTACCTATAGATCTCGGTATTTTGTTTGCCTTTTTTATACTTCAATGCTTACTGGATTTTATGTAATCTGAAATCATTCCACGTAAGTAATGATCTCATCAGAATCCATACTGTGGTTTGCCATCTCGATTTTGCCACTGACTGGTAAAATTTATCAGTATCAGAATTCGCCCGCCTGTCTGTTCCTTCTGTGTGGAGACTAGTCACTCGAGGTTTAATCACTGCATAAAGGAATACAAAGGAATCCAAACAGTCATGGAGGACTACTGGGTACTTTATAGGCTGTTTGTGAGAGTGGAAGGTATGAGACTTCCGGTTTCCCATAGACAGCAAGGCTGAGGAAGTATCCTCTTTTCGTGTCTCTCTTTAACCTGTCTTATGTTTAAGAGACAGATGAACGAACACTTGCGGAGCCCTGATTGTTATCTACTTTCTTTTATGTCTCACATATTCCAGTCACCCGAACTGGCCACGCTTCATTGTATTGTACATTCGTGTTTTTTCCTACCATTTTCGCCCAAAAGGGCCGGTTATTATCCACACCATTTTATATTGTATATCGACAGGACCAACAAAAACGCACCTTACCTGTTCATTGTGGAGTCTTGACTTTGGCTATCGCACAATAGAACCTTAAGTTGACGTACCATATTTCAGTATTGAAAGGACGATAATACTGTATTTACATCAATTGTTACTGGGGAATTCAGGCATCGTGTTCTCACTCAGAGTTAAGTCGCAAAAACAGAAATCAGAAGAAAACCATCAACAGGATAAATATAGAACCCCTTTATACAGTTGGAACAGAATAACACGTGCAGTAGGCGTCATCTTCTATGCTCTAGATAAACCTGAGAGTTTCTTAGGTTTGCCATGTGTCACATGACCTTTTGTAAGTCCTAGAGGACTCTGAGGATAATGCAGGTGCTCCTACGGTAGATTTCCTATGATAGACTCGAGAAGATGACAGTGGAATGGAATACAGTGAAAATCCAGTTAGTTTCAGATTACATGAGCTAATACCGTTTTCCTACAACGTACTAATCTGGAATTAGGCAGTGCGATAAAAGGGAAGATTTAAGATATGGCAAAGAATTCTATACATTATTTGTCAAGTCCTTGTTTAGACAACCAGAGAACCACCACCACAATGAATTTGCCAGCAAAGTGCCCGCACACACAACATCTGTCAGTAAGATACCAGCAGACATATCTGCTAACGAGATGTCAGCAGACATATCTGCTAACGAGATGTCAGCAGACATATCTGCTAACGAGGTGTCAGCAGACATATCTGCTAACGAGGTGTCAGCAGACATATCTGCTAACGAGGTGTCAGGAGACATATCTGCGAGTGAAATACCAACATATACAAACTGCAGCGAAATTCCGGTAGACACAGTAGTCACAGAGGTAACAATAGTCACAGAGTAAATATATCAACAGAAAAGGTACGAGTACCTACGAGAAAAGAATTAGCAGAGTCACCTGATAAACACACCGCTACTAAAGTAATCAAACCTGTCGGAAAAATACCAGTAAATATACCCACCTGAGACGCACTCGTAAATATACCTACTGGAGAATTAACAGCGAATCTACCCACCGTAGGAACATTCTCAAGCATACTAGAGGCGCTATTTTCAATAGGTGAAATCCCCGACTTCATCTTTCCCAGAAATATTTTCCACCTTCAGGGTTGTCCGTGTGCCATTGTGATGCGCTGTGGCTCGCCGGTGAGTGCAAGCGCGATTTTCAGAGAACCATTGAGGGTCATATAGAATTAGCCAAACAGACGGCTGGACCCAAAGAAATAAGTGGTTGGCCTCGTCATCATGATTACCCTAGGGCCAACTTCTGTGAAGGAGTCCTTATGTTATTCAGGACCTCTTTGTAGAGGCTCCTGCAGCCTGAGGGTGAGCTACTTCCAGTAGCAGGGAAAGCAGACTCCTTTGGAGTGAGAAGTTCTTTGCTGTGCCTGTACGTCCAATGATACAGCCTCGCCAAGGGTAGTTTTTCTCGCGCGATGCCAATTCCTGCTGGCGGAGCCCGACAACACCAGCGGTTGGAGTCACGGGAGGTTATGGATCGGGTGAGGGAGGGAAGAATCCTCTCATGTGTGTCACCAGCTGATTGCTGGCAGGACCCACACAGGCCCACAGGTGAGCCTTTCCCCCCAGTATCCCTCTCTTTTTCCCTCTCCCCCTTTTCTCCCACTCTTTTCTCTGTTCTGCTTTTCTCCCTTTAACTCTAAGTTCCTCCTTCTCACCGCTTCCTCCCTTTCTCCCTCTCCTCACTTCGTCATTCTTCCCTCGCACTCCTCCACTTCCTCGCCTTTCCACTCCTTCGCTTCCCCATTCCACGATCTTCCTCAAACCTTCCTCTTCTACCTCCGCCACCAGGACCATCAATCATTCACCTGCCAGATGGAAATGCCAGCTGGGTTCGACTGGGTAGGGCAGCAGGATATTCGTCTTTGCATGAATTTCATCTGGTTGTCCAAGTCTCAAAAGTGAGAGTGGGATGAGAGCAGGGTTATTGGAAGATTCTGCGAGAGGTGGTTTGAAGGGATAGTGAGAGCTAGTGAGAGGTGAGTGTAGAGTAGGGTGAAGGAAGCCTGGGTTTTTATTTTGGATGATTTTTGATATACCAAAGGGTAACTTGTTTGTTCATATGATTAATATATTCCTACTTTCGCGATAGATTACTCTAAGGGAAAAACACCCTTTAGTAACATTTGATACAATTTAGAAATTACTTACAGCACTTGATTATAATAATCTTTCAATGCCGTGTAGTTTTGTAAAACTACATTTTATTTTCTTTATAAGAGATAATACACTAATGGAAAGAGAATGTTTATTTTGCATTTTGTTTAGAGAATATAAATTGATTATCATTTACATACTCGTTATAACCATCACCAGTGTCATTCCATTTCACTGGAAATATAGGCAAAGGAAGAGGTTTAAAAAAAGTGTATAAGATGGACGTTAACGAAAATGATACACAGTGTAGAGATGATCACTGGTGATCACTTCTTTAATGTCAGTCGTTAAGCACAAGTCAAACAAAACCGGCTCTGAACCTCACCAAACACCTCATCTTGTCCTCGCAATGTGGCAGGAGGTTCCTGAAACCAATTCCAAAGATATGAATAAAAAGAATTTTCATTAAGGTGAATTAATAAGAATTTCAATGTGCAATTTAGTTTTGTACTGAAGACGATTCAAGAAAATTTCATTTTAGGATCTGTCACCCAAAATGAAGGATTTTCGAAACATAAAATAAAGATTACTTAACACTGACTCAGGGTAATTCGCTTGATTCTGGTTATACTTTCATGGCAATGATTTAAAGCTGAACAATCCGTATGATCTCTTTCACCTACTGTTGTCTCTGTGACTATTGTGTCTACCGGAATTTCTCTAGGGCTTGTGTTTGTTGGCATTTCGTTAGCAGGTAAGTCTGCTGATACTTCGTTAGCAGATGCTTCTAATGAAGAACTTCCATCCAGATGAATGTGCACTGGACGCATTAGGGTTCAATTGATTCACCAGAGGGAAAGGTGGTCCCAGTATTTGCATGTCTGGAGTTCTTTACGTCGCGTCATTCTCTCTGTATGAGCCCCGGCATGCGTATCCCAAGCACCACTGTGGACCTTTGGCCTCGTAACCCACACAGCCATATAGTGGCTTTAAGACGCAGTCGACAGTCGTGGGGCGCCACCCTTCAAGTCATGAAAGGAAAAGGCCATAACACTGATGTTTAGACTGGCTCCCTGGAGCGTCCTCAACATGGTGGATGCTCCTCCTCAAAGAGGAGTTTCCTCCCCATTGTTGTTATATCTTGTGAAGCAAAAGTTGTTGAGAATTAGTGAGCGTATCAAACACAAACGGTTCCTCCATTTTACGTTTTACGTCGGTAAACTGTTATATACCGCCACGACACAGAGTGTATGCGGGGCACTTAGCCGTATCCCTTGCGTCTTTGTGTTGGTCTTCCTGTGTATACGTTCCTCGGTCGTCCTGTACTTGACACAGACACTTCACACATGCACCATACATACCTCCTGGGTAGATTATAAACCTATTATCTGTTAAAGCATGTGATTGGTTAAACTCTCAATCGGAAAACGAATGATTTTGCTAGTACTAGAATTCAGGAGTGCTAAATGATGGCGAGTTCATATCTGTTGCATGTGCGTATTAGGTAAACACAGATATCATAGCATACAAAATTCTATGAACTGACGAGCTCATTAGCATAATTTTCTGTGGCTTTATATCTATATCTCGGCCGGACATTAGGCAACGCAGGTACTCGTTGGTTTGTCATTCATTTTTGTAGCAATTAAAAGCAACTATATCAACCTGATATGTTGATCAGACAAAGTATTAATAAGATTGAAGGACAATTAACCCCAGGTAAAGAAACACAGGAGAGCATGCCATAATAAAAGCGGAGTAGAAGCACTGGGATGATAAGGATACGGAAATAATCAAGGCATATTTACAATATGTGAAATGAACCTTTTATAACAGTATCAGCCTGTGTCTGACCAACTGTCCTCACGGGCCTTACGTTTGCTAAGCCAACACCAAACATTTCCAAACTTGCATTGATGTGAACATTATACAGGAGAGTATTGCATTTACTGCTGTCCCTAGGGGCGAGAAGCACTCCATTCGTCCATGTCCCCACATATCTCTATCCCTTATAGATGATGATGACGTATTGATGAAGAAGAAGAATACGAAGAGATAGCAGAGGAAGAAGAAAAGAAAATGCAGAACATATATATCTAGAAAGTGAAAGCAACTGCAGTTACATTCATTTTATCACCAGCCGTAAAACACACACAACTCAACCACAGTGTGTCGCTGGGGACCGACCTGTATATCTCATTTCAGCAGCCAAAGACGGGAGGACCCAGTGGAGTAAAGTAATCAACACAAATGGAAGCCACACAAAGACATTCGTATCTGTGAATTCCTCTTCATATAGCAATCATCTCGATATTTTGTCTGTAATTTTTCGCGTTTTCTCCGTTTAAAACCTAATGATGATAAGTTAAAGCCAACTCTCTCGTCAAAGGATCAACTGGTAATGTTCAAAAGCTCAAGAAATTGTAGGAGAAACAGTTTTCGCCCCTGCCATCCTTAGTGTAATATGTCTAAGATCTGTAACGCTTGACAGACTAAAAGGCTGTGAAATACTGACTTGTCCGCTTACGTTCTCATAATAGAAAAGGAGAGTAAAGTTAACTTCTTGTTAATGTTAATATTATGTCAAATATTTTTCAATTTGTGGGTTCGTTTGTGAATCTTCGGAAAGTTGTAAAGGTGTTTGTCAGTGAGGTGACATCGTCGACATTTGATGACATCACGAGAAGTTGACAGAATATATATATATCCCTGAGACAGAGGAGAAAGAATTATCCCACTTCATTCCCATGCGTGTCGTAGAACGCAAATGAAAGGGGTGGAAGATGGGCTGGAAACCCTCTCTTCCTGTTTTACCCTCCAAAACAAGGAACAGTGAAGATTTTTTTCCCTCTTAGGCTCGGTCATCTTTTCTTGACGCTACCATGCTAACACGGGAAATGGTGAATATGTACAGAAAATACATACATACATTTACACACTTGTTCGTCGTTTCACGTGCTAGCGAGGTAGCGTCAGGAATAGACGAAGAGAGATCGCATTCACTCACATCGGTTCTCTATCTGTTACATGTAATGCACTGAAACCACAGCCTCTTGTCCACAAGCAAGTCTAACAAGCCTTTCCGTGGTTTATTCCGGCCGTTTCAGCTCACTGACAGCATGTCGACCCCTATATACCACAACGTTCCAATTTACTCGATCCCTTGCACGCCATTAACTCTTGCATATTCAGGCTCAGGCCACTTATTTCATTTGTAACGCCGTATTTTCATCTTCACTTTCGTCTCCCCCATCTCTTTGTCCCCTTTACCTTTGGCACATATATTCCCCTTGTTCTCCTCAATCATTCTCTCCGTATGTCCAAATCATTTCAAACACACTCCAGCGCTCTCAACCACAATTGTATTCTTATTATCACATCTCCCTCTTATATCATATTACATTTCATTTCTAGCACATCCATCCTTCTCCGCACAGCATCATCTATGAAGAATCGGTGGGAATACTGTAGCCTCAAACATACCATTTCTACACAGAGATAACGACCTCTTTTTCTACATATTCTTCAGTTCCTTCAGAACCTTCGCTCTTTCACCCATTCTATGACCGACTTCCGCTTTTATGGTTCCATTTGTCGCCATGTCCACTCCCAGGTTGTCCAAAATATTCATTGCCTCCAAATTTTCTTCAATCAGTCTCACACCCAACTAACTTGTCCCTCTACCCTGCTAAACCGAATAACTTTCAACGTCCTCCTTTCGCAAATTATTCCAAAACTCATTCACTAACTTCTGCAGTTTTTACTAGAATCTGCCACCATTGCTGTGCCCTCGGCAAAGAGCAACTGACTCGCTTCCAAGGACCCCTCTTCCCCTACATATTGCATACTACCCCCTCTCTCCGAGACTCTTGTATTTACCTCCCTCACCACCCTAAATTCCTTAAGAGAATTTAGATGCTCAATAGCCAGAGTGTAGCATAATGGCTATATCAAAAGTATAGATATCACTTTCCTTTGGCAAGTAGCACCTGCATACACTGACGTACTGTACTTGCTCACTTTACAGTGTTATCCACTCACTCTCTCACAAACTAGATCTCTTTAAAAGTAGACAAGAAAAAGAAAGACAAGACATCATTCACTCGAGTTGACAATACTTCATTCGACTTGAAACTGGGAAGCTTCTACATATATTTCCTACTTAAAATCGCAAAACTTGGCACTTGCAAACTGTATATGTGATGCATATATCAGGGGCCCCTTTATACTCTACTGCCCCCTTGCTTGTACAAAGTAGGCTTCATGAGGTACTGTAAGATCCTCCAACATCTTGAAAAATAAAGAGAGATCACTGCCTGGACCTAATTCTACGACCAAATGTGAAAATAATGTCGTGTGTGTGTGTGTGTGTGTGTGTGTGTGTGTGTAATCAGCTTCTCTGTACGGTACAGTACACTCGTGTGGCCCCATTAAAATGTTATATGCTGTTTGCATTAACAGTTTCGTCACCTAGGTTATGCCACTCATCTACTACTTTAGTAACATGAAAGGACTTCTTTACATCATTGCTAAGAGGTTCCTTGCTGATTTTCATGTTAAAGTCCCTGGTTGTTCTGTCTTTATTTCTTTCGAACAAATGTTCGCTATTCACATCATCAAACTTGTTCATAGATTTAGAGGTTGGATTAAGTCATTCTTTTCTCTTCTTTTGTGGACAAACGTATAGCCTTTAATATCAATGAACTGGTTTATAGAGCTAAAGTCATTCTTTGCTCTTCTCTCTTCTATGGTAGACAAACGTATGGCTTGTAACCTCTGACAGTAATTTTGCTATTTCATTTCTGGAATCATCGTTGTTGCCCTCCTCTAGACTTTCTCTATTAGTCCTTCGTGCCACTTCCACTGCAAACCTAAGAAGTATAGTCTAGTACTGGCCGAACAAATGATGTGGACAGTTTGTTGAGCATTTCCTCATCTCTAAATGCATTGTTCCTTACCTGGTAAGTGATCTCAAGTTGTACTAATCTGCCATATTACGTACCTCTTTCATTCCCTGTCTTCGCCTGGTTTATGATCTCTAGATGACCTGTCCTCCCATGTTCCTTGTCCTCCTGGCGCCCCTTGCAGGTTTTACGATATACTGAATACCTAAGTAATTCCTTCTATCAGATAAGAGCCTAATATATTCGTTCAGCATCCTGCCAAGGCGGGTTTTCCCAATGCCGAATGAATGGAGGCCATTCTTAGGAAAAAGGCTTATGTCAATGGTACAGTTATGTCAGAGAGAGAGAGAGAGAGAGAGAGAGAGAGAGAGAGAGAGAGAGAGAGAGAGAGAGAAACACTGACAGTCGAGCAGCAGTTACCTCAGAAAATAGTCGTCTGATCGTTTCCGTTCATCAACCTTCAGGGTGACAGAGGAACCAGGGGTTTTGATCTTGTTTATGTTAGCTGAAATGGCACAGACAACTGAATGCCCTAATCAGGACCATCTCTTTAATGATACAGGAGGATGAACAGCTGGGTTGACTGTAGACCGACTACCGAGCCAGATTTCGAACCTCTGAACTCGACTCCGGGCGACCCGTGAATGCGTCACGGTTCTTTCAACACACCGTGAACATTTTTCGAAAGTTCACTGATGGACTTTAAGAAGAAATAAATCCGTTGACTTGTGCATCGGTCAAATGTACCTCTTTTATATTTCAGCACAAACTTATCTCTCTTTAATGTCTTCCTTTATGAAACTCGTTGGGGAAACAGACTTTAGTCTCGTTAGGAGTCGTAGGTTAGGAGGTTATGCATTTGGCTTAACCACCAAAGATCCCTAGGCCAATCCAGCAGGTGGTTGAACCTCCAAAGCTAGCCAGGCCAGTACAGCATTTGGGGGATGGGAACTGATGGTACGTGAGCGTCTGATGATCCTGGCTTGAGAACCGCTCAGTGGTGAAAATACGAAGCTCTTTCTCTCCCGTAATGACCGCCCACAGGCAGCAAGAGTCAGGAATCATCTTGACGTATACTGCGATTTTCCTTCACTCTTTTTTTTTTTACCCCGTCCATCTTTCTTTGTCAGTCAATCCTGGAATGCCTGTTTGTTCGAGTGTCCCGCTTCATATATGCAAAATAATAGAACAAAGTTTATTTTGAATCAATAAAGAAGTTATAATTGTTGGCGACTTTAATATTCCAAGAATAATCTGGTGTACAATAGCAGATCAAGAGGGAAATGGAATAATTAGCCTGATAAACAACACTTTCTTTTTTTTTTTTTTTGAACAGTTTGTTGGAAAACCGATTTGAGGACAAAAACATCCTTGACCTTGCTCACACCAGCAGCACAAAGCTGATCAACTCATGTGAGTTAGGCGTGACTCTGGCATATACATGTGTGTAATAACCAAAACATTGTCAGACTGAAAATTAATACAAGATTTGAAATTGATGACAAGAACTCCTGATCCCAGATCAGAGGCGAGCAAACTTTGAGAAAATGAGGGATGAAAATAGAAATACCAACTGGAGTGAATTCCTTCATATATACAAATACATTAAATAACTGGAATATTTCTAAAGATAACTTACATCTTATAGAGAGTAAGCATGTTCCAAGGGTCATGAAGGAAGACAGCATAAACTTAGAACCAGCCTGGATGGCGATGAAAATAGAATTAATTCGTCGAAAGATAATCATCGGGAACTATGAAAAGGAAATTTCCTTGTATGTTAGAAACAATCCCAGAGAGCTTTGCATGTTAAAGGTAAGGGAAACTAAGAGTTCTTGGAAACACTAAACCCACACAAATCCCTTGTCCCCGGTAACCTAGCTCCAAGATGTCTGAAGGGGATCAAACACCTGTTGATATTTCCCATAACGAAAATATCTAATAAATTACTTACGGATGGTAAGGAACCAAAATACTAAAAA
>JAUUDZ010189931.1:0-18003 GCA_032361705.1 Panulirus versicolor | reverse complement strand
GGACAATATGTGGTGTGAGGTGGTTTGATCGAGTAAGTAATGAAAGGGTAAGAGAGATATGTGGTAATAAAAAGAGTATGGTTGAGTGAGCAAAAGAGGGTGTTTTGAAATAATTTGGTCACATGGAGAGAAAGAGTGAGGAAAGATTGCCAAAAAGGATATATGAAACAGACAGTAACATAATATTCCTTAGCCAATGTGGTCCCTTTTAGGAAGACTATTATGGACTGCTTCATTGAGTCCTAAAACAAGCAAAAAATATTCTCTCTCATGAGTAGTAAGATGAAATGAACTCTGAATTAAATACACAAGTTCCTGATAGTGTCCTGTGACCTTATGGCCATACTGTTCTGGGTCTCCATCAAGAAGATGGTAAAAGTGAGGTTTCCATGGCCTGAGATCAAAGAGGTAATGGCAAGTTCTGATTTTACATCTTGTCCACAGACAGTTTAAGTAATTGCATATCGAAATATTACAATATGTTGAGAAAAAATTCAGTTATTTTACCTTATGTAACAAAAGTATATTTTTGATATATTGCAATACCACCCATTATAATTACCTTATAAATGAAAGTAGTCATTACATTAACTTTTTTCTACCACAGATCAGGTTGAGTTTTAGCCTAGTTAATTTTGGACCAATACATATTACTAACAGTTAATTCTAATGATATGTGTAACTTATGTAAATTTTTCACAGCCAATGTGTTTCCCTTTCAAAGCATTAGTAGCCCTTTACTAAAACCTCAGACTAACTGATAACAAAGTACAGTGGCAGTCTGTGGGTTATGTTTCACAACGGCATGGGATCAAACAGTACACAGTGATCCAGAGATCAGTTATGAAAAAAGGGATGAAGTATTTCCCACGTGGATTGTTAGAAACTTCTTAATGGGCTCCTTACACATAGTATACGTGATTCATTCTGGTGCAACATATCTAGAGCACTAAGAATTAAGTAATATGGGTGGAAGGCTATGAAGATCAGCGAATATGTGGGGTTAACATAAACATGAAATACATATTCATATTGACAGAACCTAAAATAACCTCACCTAACTTCTCCCAGCAGCCAAAATTTATGGCAGAAATATAGCAGTGTTACTGAGGTGAACTGCTGGGAACTACATAAAATGGCTCCTTGTGAGATGGTTGGGTGGCAGGCAGAGCCATCAGCTGCCTTGTGTTGTCTGCAATGTTTACAGTTCATTTTGGGATAGCTAGCACGAAGCTGGGATCATGGGTGTGTCTGATGCATTTTCATTACGACACTGAAATGTGTAGGGAATTTATAAGGTGTTTTCATAGGTTCTGATGATTACCAAAATTGTTTCACTCATCATATATCATTGTTAATACACCCTACAGTTTACATGATCTTCAAAGAACTTCCCAAAGAATTAAAACTTCTGCTGAAAATAATGCAATGCTGATTTAAATCCCTTGTATAAAGTAAAAGAATCCCTTGTATAAAGTAAAAGTCCAGTGACACGAGTTTCTTCCACATCCATAAAAGATTTCTGTAGTCTCCCCCTAACCAAACCTGCCAACAGCTTATGTGAGGCTCAGCTATCCTAGGAAAGGTTAGGTTGGGATAAGACAGCAGAAGATGGAATGTGTTACGTTAGGTTTGGTCATATTAAGTTCAATGCGGTCAGGCTGTCATTTGTCAATGAAATCTGCTATATCTAGCCCTAGAGTTTCCTTTATCTTCAAAGTCCATCCCACTTGGTAGAGTTCACATTGGGTCAAAACACAGGCTGGATATGTAAGTGCACTTAGTGTACATGGAAGTCTTTATTCCTTTACAACAAAATTCTCATAGTAGCAGAAATTCAACTGTCACATAAAGTCACTTTTAATAAAAGTAACTTAACAAGGAAGCACAAATAAATAATTACTGCAATTTTCTATTTGAAGTGTTTATTTTTCCAAAAGATTTACTCGTCTAGGGTACGGGTAAGGTAGGTCACAAATCTAACTTGGATTAGGGTTGGTTTAAACTGTAATTTAACTTAACCCAGAATAAGTTAGGTCTGTAACCTTTTTCCTAACCCGACTTACCAAACCTAGAATAAGTGAAAAGGTAAATATTTAAAATAGTGGTTCAATAAGTCAGTACATTGGCTGGGCAAATTAAATGCTATCATAACACCAACATCACCACACTAAGTTCTTAATCCAATTATAATCTACTTTCCACCTGAAGGTTCAAGTAATCTAGGATAGAGGGGCCAAGGGATGGAACCTCTAATTAAGTTAGAAAAGGTAACTGGTTTGATTGTTCTAATGAAACATTTACCTTGCACTTCAAAATGACCAAGACAAGAGCTCAACAACGACCCCTAATGAAATGAGAATTCATCTGTCAACTCATCAATATTGCTTTGCATGAATTGTGACTTATGTATGGTAAAAGTAATGAGTAGTATGGCGGTGCAGGAATAACGTTGCACAATATTAGCATAATACAGTTTATTCCACTAGTAAGCTACAATAATGATATGTCGTTACTGTAACTTGACAAGTGCCATATACTGGTAAGTTACAAGAACGAAATATCGGCAGAATAACAATTACTCTTTTTATATCAAATTTGGTACTAGTCGACATGTTCAAATAAGTCATGAGGAACAAGGTTGTACTTTCAATGCACTAAGGGAAAGAAAATAAAACAAAAACAACAAATCCTTCATATCAAAATCAACCGTAATGCCACGAAAATGAATCAAAAACTTAAAATAAAAAACAGGTCTCAAATGAGGATGTTATACTTTTTTGTATCTTAATAGCAAGAAGCCCGATAAGATACCACGAACCCCTGTGTTCCCTTAGACCAACCATGGCTTCCATTTTCAGTACCCACCGCCTGTCATGTGTGGCCCAGCAGAGTCCTACCCAACACCCATCATCTTCATCCATTATTTACCGGACCTAAAAGCGTCGTCTGCTTTCCCGCGCTGTCACAAAATGTAAACATTGCAGACGAAATAAGTAAAACCCATTTAATCGATCATTGATTCCTTACCGAAGTCCATTAAAGAGCTGTTTTGACTTCTCTAGTAAGTGGCAGAACTCATTCACAATTTTCCTCTCATGTTCGTCCATTTCTGCCATGGTAAGATAGGATGGCACTCGATCTTCACATTCACACAAACCTTACGTCCCTTAATAATAGATCGTCACTAGTTCCTCATGAGGCTACTTACACCATGCATGTTGTACTAAGATCAAGACCAAGTTAGTTTATGTCACAGAGAATGTGTTTGTTTCGCAATAATTTAATTATTTCGCTAGTTAATATTATGTTCAAGTGTATTGTACTTTCGAATAATTCCTTTGATGGTGTAGCTAGCCATGTAAGGAAATAGAGACAAACCAGCTAGATGGCGCCAACTCCCCTCGAGAACCTGCCCGCCGGTTCTTTAATCCACTCTAGAAAATTATTTGGCTATGTCAACCATTTAATATCAGGAAACGTCAGCGTAGTGGGATTGCTTATAAGCACTTTTGACAAGTATATTCTTACATGTAAAACAAGAGAACCTAAATTGGATGGAATTATGGCGATTTACTTTATTGATCTGCATGTTTACTCGTGTTATTAAGAGTATTCATAGTTTATATTATTTTCACTTGATTTCTGTGGTTTAAGTGGTAAAGCATTCACTATGCTTACACTTCTGTATACTCCTAAAGCGTATTTGATAGAATTACAGTATCCAAAATTTTCGCGAAAATCAGGTGGGCGAGCAACAAAACCGCCAGGCCTATTATAAAGATGGAAAAAAAATGATACGGTAAATCAACCTTATCGACGTAAAGTGACAGCAAGAAATGTAGCCTCTCGACGATCGCGAGCGATGTTACCCTCGACGAGTCACCATTAGCGGACAGAAAAGAGCACGTGTTTGTTGAGGATATTTGTGACCCAAAGAAACCCACCTTACTCACCCCTCATGTGAGAAGCAGCCTCCAACTTGGTGAAGCTCCATAAAACGGTCTCTAGGATTGCATAACTAACTCCTTTTTCTCGTATATCTAAATGCTGTTGTCCTACATAAATATTACATATGATATAGTTCTTTTTAACTTTATCATTATCACCTAATAAGATATGTATTTCCCTGGAGAATATCAGAAAATTTCCTGTGAAGTGAGTAAGGGTGTGAGGGGGAGGAGTGGAAGAACAATATACTTTGCCGCCTTGCCGTCTGGAGCAAGGCTCTGTCATCAGGATATAAACATCTTGTATATCTACGGTAAGACAAAACATCAACATACTTGAGTTTAGTTTGAATTCTTGTCCCTAAATAGAAACTGAGGTTTTAAATCCTAGATGCCATGATCTCTGGGGGATTTAAGCTGGCCGCAACTTAAGGGGGAACTGCCTCAGCTTCCACACACCATCCAAAGTGCCTAAACTTGTGCCAACACCCGGGGCCTATAGTGCCAACCCCCGGGACCTATAGTGCCAACACCCGGGACCTATAGTGCCAACACCCGGGACCTATAGTGCCAACACTGCTTCTGTAACAAGATATACTGATATATCGTTATCATTTATTACCACCAGTATACACAGACAGAGCCTCTGGTCAGCTAACCAGCTCATCTGCCTAACAGAGACAGTTAGATCATCTGCCTAACAGACACTTTGGACATCTGCCTAACAGAGACAGTTAGATCATCTGCCTAACAGAGACAGTTTGGACATCTGCCTAACAGAGACAGTTTGGACATCTGCCTAACAGAGACAGTTTGGACATCTGCCTAACAGAGACAGTTAGAACATCTGCCTTACAAAGACAGTTAGGACATCTGCTTAAGAGGGAGTTAGGACATCTGCGTAACAGACAATTAGGACATCTGCCTAACAGATACACTCAGGTCATCTGCCTGACAGACAGTCAAGACATCTGCCTGACAAAAAGACAGTTAGATCATCTGCCTAACAGACAGTCAGGATATTGCCAAACACAAAGACAGGTCTTCTGCCTAACAGACAGTTAGGACATCTGCCTTACACAAAGACAGTTAGGACTTCTGCCTTACACAAAGACAGTTAGGACATCTGCCTAACACAAACAGGTAAGATATCTCCCTAACACAGAAACAGGTAGGACATGTGCCTAACACAGAGACAGGTAGGACATGTGCCTAACACAGAGACAGAGACCACCACTTCGATCTCTTCTGCTTTCCCCACAGTAAACGTCACCCTTATGAACATGACCCCCTGTTGAACATGTGTCTCGTTGTTATGGGTTTATTCCTCCACACTTTTGCAATGTACCTCTGATTTATATTCCATCCTCACTCGCCTATTTTGTCCGTCTAGAAATTCAAACTGGGAATCATGCTGTGGTACAGTCTGCTGTGGTGCATCTGCTGTGGTACATGCTGCTGTGGTACAGTCTATCCATAAGGGAGATCTCTCACTCCCATCTGTCGCCCACTCCTCTCCCCAGAGTCTAATGTTCTCGCCAGTTCACAATATCTCTAACCCTTAGAATCACAATCACTTCTTCCTGATCACTAGTAAAGCTTTCACTGTGTTTGGTCGACTAGCGATGTTTTTCTTTTATATTGGCCCTTAATATCTTCAACATATTTGAGAGGATGTGGCATACGTCTTTGCTTTCTAAACTTTTTTTCTTTTTGCCTTTCTACTTTTTAGTGTTCTCTAATCCCCTCATAATTGAGTCTTCACCGAATCATCTTATGTGAATCCTAGAACAGAAGCTTCAGTCGTCATCCCGGTCAACTATGGAGTCCCAAGCCACTGGGCATCTTCAAAGGAGTTTTCACTGCTGGAGCATAATTTCAGAAAAGCCCGATTACGTGCGTGGAGATTAATAATGACGACCATGATGATAGGGAACTCACAAGGAATATTACAAGTCGCGCAGTTAGAACCAAAAAGGTCCTACTTTACTGGGGGTTTATTCGTGCCTGTTGATCCAGTTTCTTGCTCTGCCTCTAATATAGCATCGTGGCAAATGCTTTCCGGCAGTCCAGATACAAGTAATCCACCCAGCTTTCTCTTAAGTCCAGTGCTGAACTCATTTTCAAAGAAACCTAAGAGGTTCTTTAAACATGATTTACTCAATCAACCTACCTCACACTACCTATTGTCCACAGATATTTCATATCCAACACCACTCTTCCGTACATTCTCATCTATAGCCCATGCCTTGATATATACCCATTTTCACCCTCCCAGATAGTGACACCTCTTGTTTCACGTTCCCTAACGTTCCAGAACCTTTGACCTTTCATCCTCTCATCATTGTTATCATTTATGTTTAATCTGGTGCGTTAAAAATCTTGGAAAGATGATATCAACACCACTAATCATTTCTTTCCCACGGTTACCCTTCCCATTATGTATAGTGTGGATGGATTTCCTGAAACTTAAGGTTTGTATATTAGGAAAGCCTATTCTCCACTTCCCTTTGTCTCTCCTTACCTTCCTAACCATCATGTGCCACGCTGGTGTAAATATTGTCTCCACAACTCCAACAATATCACGTGTTTCCCCTAATACTATCCCTAAATTCTAATTCTTTACCATATACTATGAATCAATCGTTTTTGTTTATATTATATTCAGTCTAACATTACCTTCACCAAACATTTCTGACCAACGACCGAAGGTGAAGTGACTGACTGGCACAGCTCCATTCTCCTTTTGACATCAGTGACAAATGCTTACAGTACTTCTACTCACATGGAATCCACTTACCAGACTGACTCCATGTGATGGCAAGAAACTATACCAAAATATCCACAAATGGAAACACTATTCAAATGATCAATATCGTCTCAAAAGACTGAACTTTCCTAAGATCCCTGTATGGAAGATTCCTCAGAACTAAAGTTCTGACATGTGCTTGGGAGAAACCTAGGTAGATAATCACGGCGTCCTTCAGCTCTATAGCTGGCTTCATCCCTCGCCGTTTACCAAGAGAAATGAGGAGCATCCTGGGGTAAAGAGGTACAGGCACGGAGACATCCATCAATTGGGTTGGGTCGCAAGAGGTACAGGCAAATAGAGACCCGTTAACTGGGCTGGGTCGTAAGATTATCAGGTATTGAGGGACCTATTGACTGGGCTGAGTCGCAAGATGATCCATTTCATGTACCATTCCAACCAGTGCTGATTATGTTACCTATACTATCTTTAATGTTACTGAGGGGATGGAGTTTGCTGCGCTGCAGAAAATTTAGTCACGACTGTGGATGACCACAAACACTGGGAACAGCTGAAATCTCGTCCATACGTAGACCAGGGAGGAAGGATAAATTCCATCTAATCCGTTTATCTTACTTATCTAAAGTGATAAAGAGAACTGATTTAGTCTGGTTATTAAAGAGGATACCATAACACGACAATATCATTGAGTTAAGATGCACCAGATCGTGGGCGTGTATTGATAAGACAACAGTAGTACGTATCCAGCAATCCACCTACACACTCCAGTGAAACCAATGCCACATGTCTACACACTGTTCCTCAGCTGTACCTTCCCCTATCCAACTCTTCCCTATTTTACCTGGCGACGACAGTGAGAGACGCAGGAGACCCGGGACGGCAGCAATAGACGCAGAGGCTCCCGGAGAAGGAAGTGAGAGACGGGGTTGTGGAAGAAAGCAGTGAAAGATGCGGGAACTGGAAAAGGAAAGTGAGAGAAAGTGGAGGGGGAGGGTAGGTGTTCTTGGGTAAGGCAGTGAGAGATCTGCTGTCTTCACCATCAACAATGAGAAAGAGCCTTAGAGACCTTGATAATATTATTGTAACCTAACAAGAATTCAGAATACTTTTATAAGAAAGATTGCTGAGATATAACAAACAACATTTTTAAACTTAAACATATCAACACCACTGTGTGATGTGACCAAATGGGATACGCCTCTTAGGTAAATCTTAAGATATCTCGTCCACTAGAACAAACTACTACTATTGAGAAATGATAGGGCATCGAGTGAAGGCTGAAACAAATATCAGCCTTGTTAAAGAGGGTATTAAGGGGGGGGGGGGTTCAATCCAATTACACAGATGAGCCCAAACTTGATGGCCCGGGAGACTGAGATGAGAAGCTACTAAAGCTGGTAAGCAGCCCAGCCCTTACCAGAGCAACGCTGTCGAATATGACTCTGGTAGATGAACGAAAGGCTTGGCTAACAAGGATGTTTCAGGCTATAGAAAAACTACTGTCGGTGGCTGAATAAATGTGAGAGGAAATTGAGGGTGGGTCAGCACTATATATGTAGTCCACGCTGGTATTACCCTTGTAAATGAAAGGAAAAAGTGACCAAAATACAATTTTCTGGGCTGCACAAAATTTATTGAAATAAATATATGCAAAAGGAATATACATGTAAGAAAAATAACTTTATAAAGGAAAACGTGCCAAAAGGAATAACTCTTAAGTTTGTATTTAAAGCGAGCATAAATATTTTGCCTCGAGAATGACCGGCAAAGTCCAACACGAGCACATGATTCAGTAACTGACGAGTGGTAGTGTTTAGTGATCGGAAGTGAAATAGACTGCAAGTAAACTGTATAGCAAAGCACGTAAATCATAACTGAAAGCAAGCAAGTTCAAGGAATGCGGACAAGAATACGTGAGGCTCTTAAGGAAATCGAGACTAAAGCTAGAGTCTAAGCTGGGCAGCAATTGTATGGTATCGATATCGAGACTCATAGCCGTGAATTCAGGTAATCTCATGTTAAAGGTTTTCATGGTGGATCTGTAGGTAGAATTGCCGTCTCAATATCTGCATGTTTACATGTTGACATTTTGTTTTCCGATTCTCTTTGATGTCTCACTCGATTCTGACCTTAATTTCTACCTCAAATCACTGTCTTTTGAAATATCCTTCCCACCTTCCTTTATCCAACTATATTAGGGGATCCCCTGTGCGACCGTGATTTTGGCTGTAGAAAATCACAAAGTAGTGATTTGTGATAGAAAAATTTCAACCAAAGTTAACTTAAGAGATTTGATTTAACAAATCTAACTTAACCAAAACCTGGTCGTCTGAAACGGTAATGATACAGAACCGGTACTGGACCCCAATTTCTCCAGCCTCCTGAACGGATAGTTATTTCTTTACTAACATTTTGTTGAGCATTCCTTCTATACATGTTCTGTCGGATATATTTTGATCAAAGTGGTACTAATGAATAGCTTACACAGTGTGGAGTTGAGTTAGTGAGTGGGCATTTTACTTTCAGTTCTTTCAGTATGAAGTCCCAACAAAGTGGGAAGGGCTTCGAAGTAGAAGGAAATCTAGAGGGAGTTTTATGATTTATAGTTCTAGAGTTGTGATAGAAGTAAGAATCTTCACCCAGTCAACTGGGCCATTAATTGCAGAAAATGATGATTCAAGACAGTGAAGGTACAACAAAGCTGCTGAATAATTTTTTGCTTCCTGGAGAATGGGTCCATCAAGGGATGATCAGGTCTGCCCCAAGGTAGTGGTTTATTATGCCATATTGAAGAAAATTTATTTAATTTATTTATTAGATGTGCATTTGATTCCTTAATGATTACTTAGAAAATAGTGTGCATCTTAACAGATATTGAAAATTTGCTTGAGTGTATTTTCCATTCATTATTTTTCAAAAATTTTCCCTTTTTTGGATTATTGGAACGCTGAATGTATCTGCAACATGTCTTATTTTTTGTGCATAAATTGAAAATATGAAAAAGTAACCATCTATGAAGTTTACTTATTTCCTGCTAATTATGGGTTTAGATAGAGTCTTCAAGGCTGTTGGGCCAACTATATGTGGGATAAAAGGGCCCAGTAGGTGTTGTGTGATATTTTTTGATACATATTTAATTTCTTTTTTACTGATTGTTTCCTTTGTGCCAGGTCTGAATAATGATAAGGAATTATAAACCAGTTGCTGTGGAATTGTTCCAGAAGAAAGGAAGTTTGCCAGTTAAAACATATATTCAAAAAAAGGTAATATGTTACTGCTTGGAAAGTATTCTATCTTATCTATTTCTCTAATGCCTATTCCAATTGGAACTCCCTCAAGCTACCTTGATGATTCTCAGAACAAGAAACTAATCATTTGGGAACAGATGGCCTCATTCTGTTTGGTTTAGAAAAGAGGTTAAGAGATGATGTGAAACAGGTACTCAAGATTATGAAAGGCTTTGATAATCTTGATCTATGAAGCTAATTAAGACTTGAGTCTTCAGATTTTCTTTTACTTATAATGGTTACAAAGCTGTGGGTAAATGTTTTATTTCAAATGAAGCAAAGTTCATTTTCTTTAACAGGAACGTTACATATGGAATGATTTCCCAGTTACTTTGGTTGAAAGCAGTACTGTAGGTACATTTAAGAATGGTTTTGATAAATAGTTTGCTTCAGGTCCATGACTAACATTATTTGCACCTATTTAGTCACATTGACAATTTGCAGGTTTCCTTTTCAAATTATCTCTGTACTTTTCTACTTTTATCATACTAAATTATAAGTTTCTGATATCTTTCACTATCACATGCAGCCTTGAAGTGACCCAATAGTCTGTTGCCATTTGAATTCCTTTGTAGACCATCAAGAGTAGAGGACAGAAATGATTGTCCCATTTGTGTATTTCTTTACCTATGTACTTAAATGGGATTCTGATTTTCACAAGCTGACAGTTTGCCTCTCACAATTCTCCCCATGTCAAGCTTTGGTGATGGGTTTGTCACAATGTCACCCCCTACGTTTCTTTCATGTACATATTCCAGTAGCTAGTTATTTCTAACAATGTAATAGTTAGATTGTGGCATTCTTTCACTGTATCATAGTTAGATTGAGGCATTCTTTCACTTTATCATATCCTCGTTACTTTGCACTTTCTCATCTTGAATTTCATTAGCCATTTGTCAGACCAGATTTGGAGTTCGTCCAGGTCTCCCTTTGATACAATTATTGTTCTTTTCTTCTTTTGTGACATTGGCATCATCCACAAAATTATTGATGTAAGAGTCCAGTCCATCAGGTAAATCATTTACATATACCAAGAATAGCACATCACTGGTGATCTCTGCCTATTTTGAGAATGTTTCACTAACTTGCATCCTTTGATCCTTTGTGCTATGGTGATCTGTACAGTGAAAAGGTTTGCTTCTTATTTCGAAGAATCCTGACTGATCAGCACAAAGAAAGTGTCATGTGTTCTCATCAAGATGTGGAGATAGAGAGGTGGTTATCAGATTGATATGAGGATGTTAAAGTAGATTTTACATGGATATACCATTATCACCAACACAGCAACTTTCTGATTAATCAGCACTGCATTTTCTATTGTACGTATTCCCTGGAACATCTTCATTTTTCATAGTTTTTATATTAATTTTGTACTATACACCCTTATATAAGAGTGATAATTACCTTTTGCTCATTGTTAGACAGTCTCTTTGCTTCAGACTATTTGTGAACAAGTTCAGTTAGTCTCATGGTACAATTACCAAAGTCTGATATTACTCTGCATCTGACATAATTCATCTGTGGTGAATTTTTTTCATCCCTTTTACAGATAGAGTTGAATTGTGAGATGGCTTTTTGAAGTCCAGCTGAATGAAATCTTTTATCTAATTGAATTGCAGGATGGCTTTATTTCAAAGTCCGGTTAAATGAAATCTTTGATCCTTTAGATCTGCTGCAGTTTAGCCTAAAACTGCAAAGATGTACACTTTTAAGTCAGTATATCCATCATTGCAATCTTATTATTGCAAAGGCTGATATTGTCGTGGTTGGATTTATGCTGTTCATTTTCATTTAATATTTGATATAGTACATTTTTACAACACGTTATCATACATTTCTATATGAGCATGCATTTAAAGGTATAGTAGCACAGACACCACTTAAAATCTTGTAGTCTCATGATAATCTAGACTAGAAGATAAACTTGATAACACGTGAACTGAAAAGCAGAATATAGAGAGCTGAGATCAGTACCATATCCTAAAACATCTTTTACATGAAATTCTACTTGTTAACTTTAAACGTTTGAAACATTGTGCAGTCCTTTACACTGTTCTCTTTGGGTGATAATTATAATGTTATAGTACTGAAGTAAGAGTTGAAAAACCATATTCTGTCCAAACACCAGTTTCACCTGAGTACTTTACTTTGTAGTAGAATACTGTGTATTTCCTTGCAGGATGGAGGGTGAAAAGGACATTTCCAAGGAAGCAGTTTTAGTCCATTCTGAAGCATTACCTAAAGAAACACCAACAGTCCAAGGTACTATTTTAATGAATACATTGACTGAGGATGTAAGCACAACTCTTGTAGTTTTTGTTTACCCCAGGGTGATAGTATGCAAAATTGATATGTGCTTTGGTGAACAGATTTGACTGATTAGCTGAAAAAATAATTATAAGTACTTTTAGCTGTAGTTATTAATCTTGGAAAATGTAACCACATATTACTTAACTATTATGAATAGTGCATTAGTACTGTCAAAAAAATCTTCAAACCTAGTTTAATAGATAATAAAGGAGTAAACATTTAGTTTTGCATGTTTGATAGTGATAAAAACAGTTAAATTTGTTGAATAATAGGAAACTAGGTTAAACAATACATTTACAGTATGCTACATTTGAAAGAAAAAATGCACGTGTGGGGCTGTGGCCCACAGCGCATCGTGTGGTGCTCATTTTCAGTCTAAATGTTTAGTAGTTTGAATAGTGCATTACTACTTCTTTAACTATGGTAACCTTGATACTGATAAGGAGAACTATATTGAAAATGTGATACACAATGGTTCTAATATGTATTTCAACAGAAAATATTTATCTTGTGCTTATTTATAAGTGATAAAGAACACTAAAAACATGTTATATTATTAGTGATGATAGAGTGGTATATGAAACATGATATTACTAGTGATTATAGATTGGTATATGATACATTATAAACTACTATTATATTAGTGTCCACAAAAAAACTTTGTTTGCCTTCCCATACATTTTCTTAGGTAATGTCACATTACATTTTAGTACCATCTCCAGATGTCTGGTCATATGATTGGCAAGGTTCTCAAAGTATTATTGGTCCATCTTTTAGGTCTATAGGACTTTGATACCCAGAATTAGGTGAGGCATTGGTGAGGTGTTGCAGTAAGCACCCAGTGCACCTAGAAATCTCACATGTACTCACATTTTCTTGCTTCCAGGCAAGAATTGGTCTTTCTTCCCCTTAGAAAGGTAAGAGCGAACAATCTTGAAGCATATGTGTAAGAAATGCAACACCCAGAAGTGAAATTCTTAAAATGAAGCAGCAACCTGGAAGATTAAAGACAGAACATGGTTCCTTCAAGATAGCCTGAGGCACACTGAAGTGGGTTGTTGGTGCTTACACGTAGCTCGAGGCACACTGAAGTGGGTTGCTGATGCTTGCAACAATAGAAACACAATAATTTTAGTGACCAGATGTATGATGACTTCACCATGAGAGCATCAAATGCTTGTACCTACAATAAACTTTTGCCTTCTATCCCTTTTGAAAATATATGGGGCAGACAGTGTTTTTGTGGACAGTGTATGTCGAGAAAAAATCTGTTGTGTTTGTGGAGCCATTGCCTTGAAATGACTTATGACAAAATGACCATGTGATGCTTATTTAGGCAGTTTCATTATTCATATGATATGAATAATGCGTTAATAATGTCTAAAAATAAAGAAAAATCTCCAAACTTTGTTGATTACTGATTTATGAAAATGATAAGGAAAATTTTTGTCCATGGTCAAATGCTTACTAGGTATTTGATGTTTGAGGGTGTTAACTGATGAATGGAGATTTTTATCCCTAGTCTGAGTGGCTTGTTATTACTGCTTCCTCTGCCACCCACACCACCATTGCTCTCTTCCTTCCCACCACTACCACTTCCACCACCACTCATGCTGTCACAGTTCCCTTTCTCCTTCATCCCCCACACTACACCACACCCTTCCTAACCCATGCATGTCAGCATTGCACCCTTCCTTCCTCACTCATACCACCACTGCTCCCTTCTTACCCAAACCAGTACTACTCTCTTCCTTCTGCTCTCACTCCACCAACACTCCCCTCTTCCCTCACCCACACCACCACCACTCCCCTTTAACCCACTCACATGACCAGCACTCCCTTCCTTCTATGTTGACACCCCCATTGACTCCTTCCCATCCCTCTCTTATTGATACCACCACCTTTCCCATTCTACATCACCCACATTACCACCACTTCCTTCCTTCCCTCCCACACTCCATCAGCTCTCCCTACATGACTTACCTACACTACCATCGCTTCCGTCCTCCCCTACCCACACTTCCACCTTTTATGAAGATGTATCATCATTAGCAGACAAAAAAAGTAAAAGTGACAAAGGATTTTCTTGCCTTAGAGTAGCCTATCTTTCCCCACTCTTACTCTTGCATGGAGTTCATCCTTGAAACTACAGGAGCCCCATGAAAGGAGTCATAGGGTTACAAAATAATTATGATAATAATGATATTAATGATAGCAATGATAAAATCCTAAAGAACTCCTATACAGTATGCCATGAATCTTATCAAACTGTACTCATAAAATAGTTTGACCCAGTTGCATTCCAAGTGCATGTGGACATCTCCAACCAATTCTGATTACACGAGAGAATCAATATCTGGAAACTCACCAAAATATTACCCACCCTGTAACCCTCCAGACCACCCAGTTCCCCATCCTCCTGTCACCCTGTATCATTGCCATCATCAGTATCCAAACTCCTCATAAATCTTCCATGACAGAGTCCACTAAAATATCCCACTCTTACCCAGGTTGGCTTAAGACTTAGCTGCTTCAGTACCTCAAAGCTTACATACTTTGCATAGCACATTTTGGATTGCTTCAGCCAACTGTCTCCCACTCCCACACAGTACTAGTGGCAGTAGGTATCAACAAAACATTTGATGCTGTTGTGATGTCTATTCTAACACAAAAGATTCCTAACCGCAGTAAAGAGAAAAAAAGTTAGCCATCTTCATAGCTTGCTGCCAAGCCAGATACATTCACAGCAGTTTCTTCTCCAAAATCCTCATGTTCTGCAGTTGAGTTCCCTTGGGAGGAGTGCTTTCTCGTACTGTGTTCAGTCTCTTCCTATGTGACCTTCCTTTACTGTCTGCAAAGCAGTGTTTGAAAGTCCTCTCATTTGCAGATGACCTCACAGTCACATCATGACACATTGACATTACTCAAACAACAACAAACTTGTAACACTACATTGCATGATTAGAATATTGGCTCCCTCAAAAGAGAATGTCTGCATCCCTCCAGAAATTCATGTGAATCCTACCTGCACCCTCCACTATCCCTGAATAGTCAACCACTCTTGCTCTTCAAAACTCCAATCATATGAGGCATTACCTACAGTGCACACGACATTCACTCTCCATGCCACAATGGCCATAAACTGAAAAAATTCCCTCAGAACACCTATCAGCACCAGTTTTAGACATGAAACAAATCCCTTAGTATTCTCTACTGTAGGTCTGCACCAAGGGTATGTGATACCAAGATGATTGTTTAAATTACTGATAGACAGGATGGTGAGGGAGGTAAATGTGATGGTCTTGGAGCAAGGGACCTACAGTATGCTTGGGATGGGATGGGCCTGAGAGGAGAGTGAGTTGCTGCTTACAGATGATATGGCTCTTGCAACAGACTCAAAAGTGAATTTGAGTGTCAGAAAATGTGAGGAGGAAGGAATCAGAGATAATGTGATTGAAAGCAAGATAATGGGTAGGAGGAAGGCAAGGCTGGATATTTGAGTATGAATTTGAATGGGGAGGTACTTGGTATTGGTACCTGGTATGTGTGTAATTGTGAGGTGTTTAGGTATGACCGATGGTGTAGCTCAGTGACCAGGGACAGCTTGAGGCTGCACTGCATTTGGTAGTGGGGTGAAGTTGGTGCCTTTGAAGTGGAAAATTGGTAGCCTGGTGAGGCTTCTGATTCTGAGATTATCTGTGTTTTTGTCTGATGCCTGTTCCCTCTGGGAACACCCATCAAGGGAATGATCATGGCAAAATGGTCTCCTTACATGCCTCCCTTGGAGATTATTTTGAATTATTATATGTTGGGAATCAAAAAAGGATATCATTGTATATCTTACTATATTCATTGTATTTGATTTTCTCAATGAAGACTTTTGATAGGTTGGTATATCTTCAAGTTTAAACAATTATTTATCAGAAATAGGTATTAAGAAGATAAGATGATCTGTTTTGCATGCAAGTTTGAACAATTATTTATCAGAAATAGGTATTAAGAAGATAAGATAATCTGTTTTGCATTTCTCATATTTATAGGTTAATCAGGACATTTAGAGATTAACTGTTGTAATTCTATGCATACTTAGCCTTTTTGATAAAGAATCATTAAAAGATAATATCTTGGTGTTTTTATGATGTTTTGTGTTATGTAGTGTTGTTATACAGAATATTGATATTATTTGTGACGATGATTGAAGGCATTTTTTTCAGGTTATGACTTCAATAATGGCATCAACTACCACAAATTGTTCCAGACATATAGGTATTCTGGTTTTCAAGCAACAAGCTTTGGTTGTGCTGTGGAAGAAATCAATAAGATGGTAGGTAAACTTAAGCTACTGTATCCAAACTATTCCTTGAGTTGCATAGTTGTAATCAATGCATGATATTCTATAGGACCTGTTTGTGTTTGTCATGTTCTTCACCTTCCTAGTCTTTTCACTTAGTCTCTGCATATTGCATTAAGTTTGACTTAACTAGGTAAGGTAATGGAGATGGTTACATTTGTGGATCTGTGAGAGATTTTACTTGGCAGACAGCTCCTCTATCAAATTTCAATGGCTTATGACTAGACAGTCTAGAGTTGTCATGTAGCCTGATGTTCGGTCTGAGTAGATAAGAGGATGGGTCATGTTAATTAGGAAGTAGAAAGACGCAGAGGTGTCACATGCAAGACATCACGGCCAGATTTATTTAGTAGAATCTTGGATAATTTTAGTTAATTCAGATGCGATTTGGGCTCAGATCTGCGTGAATACAAGCTGTATTGAATAAGACCCAGTTACCCAAGATTAGTCCCAGTTTTTGGTGGCCTTTCATTTTGGAATGAAAATTGGATTATGGAGGTTATATTTCTATTGAAGCAATATTCTTGAACATGATTTACTTTTCTAGTACACCCTCTGTATCATTTTCTTGAGGGAACTTTGGTTCATACATGAAGATATATGAAGACTTCATGCCATGAGATTGTTAGTCACGGATATATTTGTTTCAGTCAAGGCCTGGCCTTAGTGGTGACCTCTCTCCATGACATGAACTTTTTCCTAAAAAAAAGTCAAATTGAGTAGTACTGTAAGAAGAAACAGCTATTGTATTGTTGGTATGATAAACAGAAAGATGGATCAAATTTTTTTTTTAAGTATTTCTCAAGCAAAGACAGAACAATATCTTGTTAACGATGTTGAAGTCAGAGAAAAGTTGAGTACAAAAGATCTCTGGCAAATCTCCTTTAACTTCGGTATTGTTAATAATGGTGGTCATGAGAGTTGTCAAAAAATACCAAATTTCAGATTTGTACATTTTAAACATCGTCACATTGTTCTTGATCGGCAGCCTAGAATGATATTATAAATGAAAACGATATGGATGTAGCTTAGGAGAGTTTTGGTGAAATGTTCAAAACAGTGGAGGGATGATTTGTGCCAGTTCATAGTAGACAGTCTTTTTCCAATATGAAGCCAAAATGGTGGAATGATGACATAAAGAAGTGTCTTTTGTATAAGAAAGTAACATTTAAGAACCTCAAAGAGACCAATAACCAGCTTGATAAAGCTATTCTATTATACTTTGTCGCTGTCTCCCACGTTAGCGAGGTAGCTTAAAGAAACAGACGAAAGAATGGCCCAACCCACCCACATACACATGTATATACATACATGTCCACACACGCACATATACAT
>JAUUDZ010189821.1:5655-18003 GCA_032361705.1 Panulirus versicolor | reverse complement strand
TCTCATCCACAACAGACTGCATACTCGCCCCTCTCCAAAACTCTTGCATTTACCTTCCTAACCACCCCATCCCCAAACAAAATAAACAACCATGGGTACATCACACCACCCTGCCACAGACCAACATTCACTGGGAACCAATCACTCTCATCTCTTCCTACCTGTATGTTCAGGCCCTGATCGCTCAAAATCTTTTTCACTCTATCCTTCCACCTCCAATTTGGTCTCCCGCTTCTTGTTCCCTCCACCTCTGACACACATATCCTCTTTGTCAATCTTTCCTCACTCATTCTGTCCATTTCAACACACCCTCTTCTGCTCTCTCAACCACACTCTTTTATGTCCACACCCCTCTCTTACCCTTTCATTCCTTACTCAATCAAACCATTTCACGCAACATATTATCCTCAAACATTTCATTTCCAACACATCCACCCACCTCTGTACAACCCTATCTATAGCTCATGCCTTGCAACCATATAGTATTGTTGTAACTACCTATTCCTTCAAACATACCCATTTTTTGCTCATACATAATCACCATTTCCCACATTTGCGAGGTAGCATTAAGAACAGAGGACTGAGCCTTAGAGGGAATATCCTCACATGTACATATTCATTCTTGCTCACCTTTATCCATTCCTAGCCCTACCCAACCCTACAGAAAATGGAGTATCTCCACCCCCTGCATCAGCAGGGCAGTGCCAGGAAACGGATTAAGAAAGGCCACTTCTGCTCATGTCCATACACAAGCTGTCATGTGTAATGTACCAAAACCACAGCTCCCTATTCAGGCCCCATAGACCTTTCCATGGTTTGCCATGGATGTTTCACATGCCCTAGTTCAGTACATTTCTGGCATGCTGACCCCAGTATACATACAATCCATCCAACCCTCTCTTTTGTCCAATACTGACCTAATTCTCTCACAGAAATCTAGGAAGTTCATTATTCATGAGCTTTCACTGAAACCATGCAGTCTTTCACTCAGGTAATTTTTCCTCTGCATAGTTTATCCACTTGCTTTCTGATTATTTTTTCCAATAATTTACAGACCACACTCATCAAGGAGACTGATCTGTGCTTCAGTGCCATTTCCTGGTCTCCTTTCCTATATACACGTATATGAAGTTTACCCCTTTTGCAACCCCTTCTTTTGTCTATTCCTCTTCCTACAGTCTTTCTCCTTCTATGAGTCAGGACTACAAATACCTGAAAAACTCAGTTTTTTCTATTTTTCTCATACCCAACTTTCTTTTCAACCAATAGTTTTGCCTGTGCATTTTCTTTTTTCTAAAAGCTAAGAGAATGTACTGTATGTACCTTAGTAGGTAATTCTGTTAGGCAGCCATCGACCAGAGAGGTATGTTACCTGTAATACCCGCCAGGATATCAGGAGGCGAAATGATGGCTGCAGAGTGAGCCAACACTTTATCGAGTCAAACTGCACTCCTCTGACTCGAGTAGCTGTCTTTCAATTCAGCCTCACCCACATGTGGACTGCAGGCATTCTGTCCACAAACACACACTTGACAACAATTAACTCGCACAACTCATTCTTCCTAACTCCTAGACTTTCTGCACTAAGTGCTATGTGCTAACCATGCCTTTTGGCGAAATGGTAGGAGAAATAGATAGTAGTATTACACAGGAACATTAGACTGGAACATCAGGCAGAAGCAGTCAGTGGCAGTAGTAGGTAGGATAATCAGCTGGGAGAATCAATTAGTAGTAGTAGATTGGAACATTAGGTAATAGTAGCAGGTGGTCATATTAGGCAACGGCAGCAGGTGGCCATATTAGCTAGACACGTAAGATAACAGTAGTTGGGGGAACAATGGGCAGGAGTCTCTGAAAACTTTGCAGAGTTGCCCTCTGCCAGTGGTCTCTTAAGGCAAGGCACTATTGGCTAACAAGCGAAGAAGTGTCACGGGAATTCACCGTTTATGGAAGGACTTTTGCCGTGACCACCACTGTGGGGAAGTTCCCAAAAGGAATGGATGTTAGAGACGTAGACAGATAGTATTTCTTTCAAACTGAATATTACTGTAGTTGTGATACTAATTCCTCACAAATCAAACAAAGAAAAAAAATCCATCATCTCGCTGCCTTAAGAGGTTTGTAAGGAAGTAAGGGAGGGGTGGGTGAGGTGCAAAAACCTAGCAACACACATCACATACGCCTTTTATCTGTTATACAAATCTACTAATGAAAAACAATCATCATCCCAATAAATCATGTCTTATAATCCTTATATCATTAAACAATGAAAAACATTAGCTATACATCAAATGGAAAGAATGAGGGAAGAGATACTGACAAAAATGATACAAGTGTCAGAATTGAAGGGGACAAAAAGGGGGTGATCAAACTGGAGACAAAAGTATGTAGTGAAATAGATTTTAAATGCTTGGGGCCTGAACATGCACAATGGTGAAAGGGGTGCACAAGATAGAGTGACTTAGAACAATGTGGTATATAGGGGTCGACATGCTGTCAAATGACTGAACCAGGGAAAGTGAAGTAGCCAAGGGTAACCATGAGGCCTGACTGTGGACATAGGACTGTGGCTTAGGTGCACTGCACACGACATGTAAAGAAAGGATGCAAGAAAAAGTAACCTTCCTCTCATCTGTTCCTGGCGATACCATGTAACACGGGAAATGGTGAACAAGTATGAAAAAAAGTAAAATATAAGTTGCGTTTTTTGGCTTGCTATTTATATTTATAAATTTGATAAAGGTTAATCATATCTGAATTTTTGGATCTCAAATCATATTCTGCAAATTCTAAAAGAAAGGATAATCATAGTATTCAAAAAGTAAATCTTTTTAAATTTCCCACAATCAGAATGTAAAAAACGTCACCTTATTTCCCTATTCAATTTTCTTGCTTGAACACACCAATGCCACACTGACCATTTCCTTACACGTGTTCATGCTAATTCACAGGAAATATATCAATTCAAGGTGTTTTGATTTATTTGTTGTATGCCTTGAGAGTTGTCAATGATCATGCACAATTCAATCATCATTCTAAGAGTCAAAACAAGAACAAATGACAGGAGTATCTTGACAATAATACTAGGATCGAGGTTAATTGGCTGTGCCAAACAAACCTAGCATCAAGCCTGTGATGTCACTAACCCACTCAACTTTGCAGGTGCTTACCAAGCTGAGATAAGACACCCAGTTCATATTTCTTGAAACTGGCTTAAAAAACTTGCATTAGGAAAACTGTGCTTTCTGAGCCCAAGCATAATGGAGGAGGGGTGCATAAGCTGCAGAGCTTATTGTAAAAGGAGAGAAAAAAAGATAGGAAGTTTCTGATAGCAAAATTTAACAAAAATTTCAGATGAAGCCACGGGAATGATTAATCTTATGTGCAAAGGAGTAATTTTTTTTGTGAAATTGGGGTAGATGCAGACAACAGTCTCACATGATAAATCAACTAGTGTGCAAAATAATAATTAAGATGTACATATATTAGTGTGGAAGCCCATAGTCCTTTAGCACACTTTGGAGAAGTGAAGGATGTGAATCAGGTGTGAGGTTGCATGCAATTAATACACCTAACAAAATTAATTCAATTCAACTGAAAATCAGAAGTAATCATCGATGACAAAGTTCGCCTCTAAGGCATGAAGTGTAGGTTTAAGCAACCTACTTTTGGTGGAATGCTGAAGCGCTCATTAACATGCATTTGCATATGAAGTTACATGACCGTACATCAAAGTGGATGAGAACTGAACTCTGATGTAAAACTTCCAAGATGTGGACACGCACGCATACGCAGACACGGATGTGGACATCAGAGTAGCAGAATAGTTCTTCCTCTACTTCACAGAGGCGAACTAAAAAATGAAAATTAATCTCTTCTAAACAGAAAATTACCTTACACTGCTAGTGAGAGATACACAATGCCATTCCTCTACTATTTGCCTTACCCTGAACTTAGGGATCCTTAACATAAATTCAAATATTTGTCGACAATCAGAAAACTAAGATTGAAAACAAATAAATTTTCCTGGGTATCTAGTGCCTCACCTGCCCTTTGCGGTTGACGCCAATAATACCACTGGAGGCTTCATGGGGTGCCGTCACAAAGATGGTGTCTCCACTGATGCGGTTCATGAAAATACACGTGCCACTCTCAATGTCGTAAAGATGCACATATCCATACTTTGTTATTAGATAGATGACATCATGCTTCGAACTAACCTGAAAATCAAGGTAAAGCAACTACACCTATTATACTTTCCTTTATATTTAACAAGAGAAATAACATTTCACATTATGTATATTCTGTTGTTATGAATAGCTCCAATAAAGATACTCCCTAAAAGGCACACAAAGAATTAACACTCAATTTAAAAAGTTAAAAATTTTCTCTTTTGTAAAACAATACTGGGTGATGTAACTTATTCATTTATACAAACCTGTGTACTGTGTATTACAATAATCACTTACATTAATAGTAATCTGACATTCTACCTGACATAATCCCTTCTCTTTTCACTGACTTTCCTGCATAATAAAAAATAATAACTAGCTCCCTCTACATAGTGCAAATTTCAACAGAAAGCTCTTGCATTGCCTGATGACCTATAAGTTATCTACATATTTTCATTTATGAAAGTCCCTGGACCCCTTTCTCTAAAGGATCTTGGAGTTAATCTACGACTGCTTTTCCCCGAGCTCCAAGGATACACTACTTTCAGCAACTGGGATGTAATGAGGTCCTTTGGAGCAAAAAGATCTCTTAGAAGAATGTACTGTCTCACCAACTAAAGATAATATAGCCTAAATGAAGGTTGCAGTACAATATTAGAGTATTCAGGATCTTGATATTTTGGGTATGATGGTGCAACATTGAAATTTGCTTCCTGGATAAGGTATTGAGGTGATGGAAAACTCTGGTATCAAGGAATAATTCTGGTTATGGGAGATATGCCAAGTAACCAAAAAATCTCAACATTTGCTGTGCACCAATTATTTTGTTAGAGACATATTTGTGAATATCTATTCATTTATAATTACCCATGGAACAACAGTGTTCCAAAAAGACAAAGCATAATGGCAGGAGATAAAGTGAATCATACATTAATGACGTATTACTGTGACAACTACTCATTACTCACAACAAAGCTACTGCATATTTTGACTTGCACAGTCCATGTTTTAATAAAAAGCCACTGGTTTTCATCAAAATGTCAGATAATTACTCCTATCACAGGTAATACAGGTGATTATAATCATCAACCATGTCAATACTATTATACCTTAAATAATTGGCAACACAAGTTATGGTCAACACTCACCCTGTAAGGCTAAACAATGATCTAATAAGTACAAAATATCACAAAAAGACAAAAATTGGTACTGAGTACACCATGTACTGACCTGCATAGCAACAGGGAAATCATTCTGTGCTTCAGGTGGGAAAAAAACATCTACATTCTTTTTAGTGAATGGCTGATTACCAGCTGCTGGCTGCCCAACTTCAATGATGTGCAGCTTACCACCTTGAGCATTGCGCACAGCAAAACAGAATAGTGTTGATGGCTCTGCATTGCCCTCCATCTGTCAATTGAAGGGTTATTAATAAAGCCGTTCATTATAATTCTCCCTTTTTAAATACCCTACAAATACTTTGTTTCCTGTTAACCACTTCCTGATGTTACACTGTTAAAACTTCAAAACAAACATTTCCCATCAAAGTTCCCATGCTGCATTATCTGTCTCTTCTAAAATGAGACCTAAAACAAAACAGCTTCAGTCTAATCTTGATGTAACAATCATTCAACATGCAACATCATAAAAAAGGATCAGTAATAAAGATTATGGGATTAATAACAGTACTGGTAACTGTCTTCAAACTATCACATACATGTAATACCTCAAAAAATCTCCATAAATGTTTATGTAACTTTATACAATAAACGCACATCCACCTAAAAATTCCCATACACTCAAAATCATACCACTCGTCACTTGCCTTGATAGTCCTGTCTTTTCATTATGCTCTATGACATCTATTTTCTTCATTATGAAGGCACTCAAATCTTTTACATTTGGCCTACTTTCTATCAATTTCCCTGTCAAACCCTTTATATGGCACTACTAATAAATCTTCCTTATCCCATAATCTATTTGCTTATTTGAGAGTGACATGTTAAGCAGAACTGTGGTGAAGCATGACAGTAAGATGAAAAATATGGGTGATGTGCTAAGCATAGGAAAACAAGAAGGAATGGATAAAATAGAAACTAAGAACATATTTCAAAGATGATGAGTCCAAAACAGAAGTTGTTGAAATGGCTAAAGAATACAAGTCTCAGAATAAGCATAATGAAACACTGTGTATGGCCACTGAGCATATAGTGCATGCAATCAGAAGAAGGACAATTAAGAGAGCATATGGTTGATTAGATGAAAGAGCTTTTAACACACAAATATTGTCCAGGACTGCAGCCAAGAATTGGTGAAAGGTAAAAACCTAAAGGGAGCCAAACCGGGACAGAAGAAGGAACACCATCACTCACTTCTAGTCCAATCAGACCAGAAAAGCTAGTAGCAAGTGCCTTAGGCTGAAAGTTCTATTAAATGCAGATGACCTGGTAGCAAACGGAAGGAGCTGAAATTCTGGGATTACCAGTGAGATTGCAACCCTGACATTGTGGGAGAGGTTGGGTATGCAACAGCAAGGAGAGAGAGAAAAAAGGGGGAAGGGGAGGAGGGATTGGCCCTCCTCATACACGACTCTAGTAACCTTCATGAAATATTAGTTGATGGCACCTTCAATCAATACATGATGGGTAAATTTACTGCAAACAGGAAGTGTATAACAATACTGCTAGTTTACAATCCTCCACAAAACTGCAATGATCTAAAATAGTTGTATATATAGAATAATGAAGGAAAATAACATTGGTGGTGGAAGCAACAAAACATTCTCTACCAGAAAATGATAAAAAGTGCTGATAATGGAGAATTTCAGTGCATGGAAACAGACTGGACGAATTTAAATGACCTTGGACATGTTACGCAAAGGACACAAATTCCTTGAAAGCACACAGATTCTCCTGTATCAACATATCACAGAGCATACTAGAACTAGGGGAAACGATACACCATCTCTACTTGACCTTTTCTAGAACTCCACAGTGTAGCATGGAAATACAACATATGAATTACAATGCTCTCACAAGAGAGAGTGATCATTTGGTGCTTGTATTCGATGCACGAAGATAGTAACCAAAAAGATAGTACAGTTATGGCAACTATGTAGAAGTGATTAAAACAATGAGTGTAAATGACATGACCACTTTGGTACTCCAAAATGTGCAATAGATATATATGAGAAAAGAAAGCATAAATGCTGTAAGGTAGAACAAGAAAGAAGAGTACTTTACAGGAGGTGAAAAAGAATTGCCGATCTTCTAAAGAAGCCACAGCTCATCCAGAGGAGAAAAGTAAACTTTCTTACACATTTCTTTGCCGTTTCTCACGTTATCAAAGTGGTAACAGAACACATGAAAAAAGGCCTATCAAATGATTTACCAGATAAAGACCTTAAACACAAAATATCATATGAAACATAGAAAAAGGAATAATACGTAAAAAAAAGTTTTGGGTATAACAAGACAAGCACTTCACAAGAGGCAAGAAAGAATCACTGTAAAATTAGTTATGATTTAGGAATTACTTATGAAGAGAATTTAACTCAGAAAAATAATGCTGGGTAAAGATTGAACTTAATCCAGTCATAACTATTTGGGGGAAGAAAGGCAGTGCCAATGATAATAACAATAATCATAGAATTTTAACACCCTCTTAACTCAAAAGCATATGCACATACTATATATTTTCAATATCAATTACTTTTCCATCTGCTTTACTTATACACTGTTGCTGCAATCCAATGAGAAATAAGCGTATCTACCTATCTATATTTCTGACGCTCTTTCCCTCAAGGAACTGCCTCAAGGGAGTGACCATGACAAGTCTCCAAAACTAGTGAACTACAGTGCTGCTTCTCAGCCTTTAGTGCCTCACCCTTAACAGACCATCGGCAGAGGGCAAGTCTAGTGCAGCGTTTGCAGAGGCTCCTATCTAATGCTCCTAAATATTTCTACTATTACCTAAAGATCTTACCTACTATTACAATCTATTGCTCCTACCATTTGGTCAAAAGGCAGGGCTAGCACACGGCACTCAATATGAAAGAGTTTGAGAGTTAAGTCTTGTCAAGTATGTTTGGGGACAGAATGCCTGCAGTCCACATGGGAGTGAGGTAAAAAGAAATGACAGCTACTTGGGTCAGAGAATTGTATCTTAACAATAGGTAGGTTCACACAAACATGACCTTCATAATCTATCTATTTATCTATCATAACTAATCACCATCTCCCACATTAGCAAGGTAGCATAAGGAAACAAAGAATGGCCCAATCCACCCACATACACATGTATACATAACATTTCTCATAAAACTATGCATAACTGGTCTTACCTTAAATGTTGTAAAGCCTGCAGCATGACCTTCAATAGGCTGGCTGGCTTTCCTTTCTACACTGTAGAGCTGCATAAAACCCACAACACGATTCTGCTGTGCTGAGATACCAATTAGTAGTAGCCAATTCTGCTTGGCATCTGTGCGGTAGTTTATAATTTGGCAACCATTTAAACTGCTGTGACGGTCAAACATCTTTTGCGGCTGTGCATCTCCTGTTCAAAAATGCAAGACAATCAATAAATTTGCATCCTTTCAAAATCATACTCATTCTTCCTCCCAACTTTAACAAGGTAGCACCAATAAAACAAACAAAAACCTCATTTATTGACTTCCACTCTAGCTGTTGTGTACAAATGAAACACAATCAACGCCCAATTCAAATAATCTAAAATATTCTTTTTTCTAATTCACGATTTCAAGTGCTCATAGTTAAGTAGGTCCTGAAACAAACAACAACCTTATTTGGTAAAATCCACACTCTAGCTATCATGTATAATGCACCACAACCAGAGACCCCTATCCATAGTATTCACAGACCTCCTATATGTATGTCTATACATCTGATGTCCATTCCCTCTGGGATCTTCCTCAAGGGGGTGGCAACAGCAAAAGTGTCTCCATAACAGGTGAACTCTACTGCTTCTTCTTACTTTAGTGCCTGACCCTTAACAGGCCACCGGTAAAGGGCAACTCTAGAGCAGTGTTTCATGAGACTCCTACCTATTGTTCCTTCCAACTACTTATACCTAAAGTTCGTTTCTCCCTGTACATCACAATCCTCCAATTCATTCTATCCTCTGTGCATCACTTATCCTCCTGAATGTTTGGCCCCCCAACAGTTTCTTTCGCTACTTCAAGAAAGATGTGCATAGCATGGAAGCCCTGTCATTTTGGCAAAATTTTGTTGTAGGTGCTCATGAGTAATGTACTCCTTTATCCTCTTAATCTCTCTCTTCACTAATAATACCCTTTATGTCCAAACCATTTCAGCATACCCAGGTCAGCTCCGTCACACTCTGCTTACTTCCATATCTCTCTTTTACATTGTTATCCTTATGCAATCATTCCCCCTTGCACAACTTATTGTCCTAGTCATCACCAAAACAAAAAAGATGACTACTGGCTCAGGCACCTATTCACATGTGGCACAAACATCAACTCTAAACCCTACAAGCAAACAGAAAACTCGAACATAAACTGGCATCCTTGTTATAACACCATAATATTGGCTTATAACTAATGTGAACATCAATAATCATTATAAAAAATTTCTGATGCATTTTAAAGCATTTTCAAAATGTTCTGTAGACATTTTTCAAATGGACTTATCCCAGTGTTAACAATGAGAATCTCTGGAAAAATGTGATTAATGAATTTTCAATTCTTGAAAGGTTTTTCAGGAAGGAACTCTCTTGTAACTCTGGGTCTACCAACTGTAATTCATACAGTCAACATAACTTTTCAGGGATGCAGTTGTAGCCTAATACTTTCAAAATCTAGGTACAGTCGTGGGGATGTTTCATGATGCTAAGTTGTCAATAATGAACTTATTAACTCATGATTCAACAAAAATCTTTCCCACCCTGAAGTACATCATTCAACAAGAACACAGAATTAATTATGAATACTAGGGGCCCTAGTACTGAAACAGCTTGCAGTGACATTTCCCTACTGCAACATTCAAGAATCATCAAAGAATGTGTCAATGAGGCCTTGCAATAGCCAATGATACTTCTCCATCAGTCTGTTTCTCTGTCTACACAAGTTGTTAATTCTCCCCTTTTGTGCAGTACAAGAAGAGTTTTACATTCATAGGACCTTATCCCTTGGACTTTGCTTTCATACCACTAATTAAACTTAAGTATGATGTCAGTATTTGAAATTTTACTGCTTTGCTTGTTTTGTTCCATTTGTCAGCACTCTGACATCTTTAAAAATCTTTTGTATTGCCTCTAGTTTCTCATCCTCTATCAGTCTTTCAAAAGTAGAGCAAACAGGTGCCATGGCATGAGCCTGAGCACGGAACTTAATGAAACTGTGAATACTGACAGTGTTAAAGGGTTTGAAGGGTTGTGTAACGGCAGAGTTCAAGACAATGGATTTCACTAAAGTGAGTTCCCTATACAGCATTAAATGAGGAAATTCAGTGAGGTATGTGGTCAGTCACAGGTATTTGCTTTCACAGAAATCAGTTTTAATACTCATGCTTGCAGAACTTTTAAAATGAATATAATGTTCAAGCGATTTTATTTTCACCATTCCTTGCATTTCCAGAACTCTGGTCAAAATAGCCTTCAAACCACAGAAACCATAACTCAACTACAACTAATTTTCCAACTCTTAACATTATAACATGATTCTATAAAACACAATGGCTAATGCATTACACATTCCAGTTTTGCAACATTTCAAATGTAAAATTTCTTCATAATCTGATGACTCTTACTTTGCTACTGGCACAAATAAACTGTAAACAGTCTAATCTATGTGGGAAAAAGCAAACATGTATGAAAGAAAGCAATCAAACTTAATCCATACAAATACCTGGTACCATCAAAAATAGCTTACCATCCATACTCCAATGAAAAACTGCAGTTTCGGTTACTAGTGCCAGCTTGTTGGTGGATATCCATTTCCAAAACTGTATTTCTGTGTCCATTGTATGAGCTGCAAAACAAATACCAGAACCAATTATACAAACCTTTGAATAGTAATGCCACCATAACCTGAATATGAATTGAAATGAGGGAAAAATTAATTCTGAACTCCAGGAAAGCTTCAATGTCTCTGATCATAAGCATATGCCATCAGTCTTCAGCACACATTCAACGAGACTATGCTCAAACAATGTGCGCTCTGTAAATCTCATAATCCAAAAATAAGAAAAAAGAGCAAGCTTTTACTGAATGCTCATCACCTTCTAACCCACAGTCCATCAAATAAGTACTATGTACTGACCACAAGAGCCAGCAATCAATTTAATTGTAGCATGAGAAATGTTTAAACTCTTAGGCACTAATAAATTTAGAAAAAGTCATTAGTTACCCTAAATTTTGTGACAAAAGGGCAGCATTGTTGAGATTCAGTATCAAACAATGATATAACATTAATAAAGCAGTACTATATCTTCATAAAATCATACACTTATAAACCTTTATCATACCTGCACTAAGATGCATCCATTACCATCTTTAAAACTAACAAAGCACTTACTACTAAATTGTCTTGCACTCTTTTCACAATGTTGCATGAACATCACGACACAGTATG
This sequence comes from Panulirus versicolor, assembly GCA_032361705.1. Lineage (NCBI taxonomy): Eukaryota > Metazoa > Arthropoda > Malacostraca > Decapoda > Palinuridae > Panulirus > Panulirus versicolor. Next base: position 6,216 of record JAUUDZ010189821.1, on the reverse strand, counting down.
ACCTATGGTCCCGAACAGTAGACATGACTGGCTTCCTAAGTGCTGCAGGAGTGGCAATGATAAAAGAGATGTTATCCTTCTTCAATACGAAAAAGCAGGAAGATAGCCCATAGGACTTCAATGTATCCTTATCATCCACTCAATCAAGCTACTCTTGCTCCCACACCTTTCTTGTAATGCCATTTCTCAAATGATCAACCCAACTCAGGAGACACATCATCCTCAGGCATTTTGCTACCAACAAAACAACCACCATTCTATCCTTTGCACCTAAGGCCCAGAGCAAATGTAATAATAGTATATCCATCTTAACCTTGCAGCCACAGGCTTCTTGTTTCACACACTCCTTAATGCACTAAGGCCCTACATACCCACTTCCACCCAAGATTCACTTTGGCCCTAATAGTTTCATCTATTGCTAATCACTGGTTCTAAAAATGGAACTTCACTTACCTTTGATCTTTGTTTTCATTTCAATGTTGAAAATCTGCAGTGTCTTCTGAGCTGAAATGTAAGAGAATACTAAACTTTCAGAATCAAGATGAACATTACAACAAATTC
>JAUUDZ010189710.1:0-18005 GCA_032361705.1 Panulirus versicolor | reverse complement strand
ACTCTGTAAATGATATATATAGGATGTGAAATCATTCTTAGTGAGAAACCATAAAGTGTGTAAAGTGTTTAGGTGTATGCAGAATAAAATCACACCTGGAAAAAACCCATGATTATAATGAACTTGATTAGATACTGTTATGAGGGTCCATGCTGCCTGTCATGGACCTCTCCCATCCACTCAATACCCTTCCACAACATATGGAGAATATACTATATTTTTGGTATTTTTTTAATAATATGTGAAATAAATATTTTGTTGGATGGAAAAGAATCTGATTTTTTGTATTATGCATGGAACAGGTAACTCTAAGGAAATGTAAACCCATTAAAGGCCGGTGACGTTATTTTATACATTAGTGTAAAGTGGCTCATCTTAGGAATAATAAAGTATCAGGGAATAAGCCAATACATGCATGAATAGATAAAATTGGATGAAAAACAAAGGTAAGAGGTGTTGTTTATGTTATACTGCATCGTAGATATCCGTGGGAGGAGGGGAGGAATAGCGTGGGAGGACCCAGGGTGGACAGATTATCAGGCACGCCTGGGACGAGGCAAGGGTACTCTGCAATCACTTTTTGTTTTACACTAAATTTATCATGTATGCATTTATTTACAAGTGCTATGTACATCTATTACATTTCAGAGATGCCACATCACCCAATTTCACCATACAATTATGATGCAAAAGGATCCAACGTTTTAAAACATTTCCTGCCCACTACAATGCAAACATTAGATAACAGCTAATACTGGTGCTGAATGTGGATGGGCAGGTGAGGGTAGCTGTTTAAGGAATGGGTAAACAGAGGTCATGATAGTAGATGACAGTGATGCCACATCACCAAAATTAAAAAAATGATTACGACACAAAATAGCCCGTTAGTAATGTTGCCTGGCTTCTACCATATTGAGCATTAAGTAGCATCGCCCACCTTTAATGGGTTAAGTAGTGAAAGGGTTTAAAGAGAATAGGTGTGTCCCCACAGGAATCCACCATCAATCTGGTAATCCCTTTGACTGCTCTCTGGCACATATAAGGATTTGTCAAGAGCTATAGTTAGCCAGTTATAAGAGACTCTTTTGCCGTGGCCACCCTCCTCGAGGGAGTTCTCGTAGGGAATTGGCTTCAGAGATAGAAATAGATATGGACAATGGCAGTTCAGGCCTTCGTGTGAGGCTTTAATGGTTCCAGCATTCGTTTGAATTCATCCCCTTATGCGTAGATATCAATATCATTTTCCCACTATAGCTGGGAAAAATTTCACAAGCCTCAGCCACCCATTGATCATCATAGAAGATGCACAGACATAGGTTGACTTTGCATTTTGATGCTTGTTTGCAACAAACTAAACATTATTTGAGGACAAGAAAATGAATCCCTCTGTATCCTCTACTCCCCTATTACCCTTTAAAAATGATTCCTCTTCATCGCTTAGAACTATGCCGTGCTTGTCACCCTAAAAACGATTCCTCTTCATCGCTCAGAAGTATGCCTTGCTTGGTCACCCATTCTTCCAAAAACAAACATGACAGTGGTATAAGCCATAAAGAAAAGGATTCTCAGAATAATCTCAAGTTGCAAGAACAGTAACCCGCTTGCACCCAAGCAACTTCATAACCATCCAGTAAGCTCCATGCAGAAATACAATGCTTGCCCTTGCAAGTTTATAATCACAGATTACCTTACCTCCAGCAAGCACTATAATTAAAAAATTCATTCGCAAACAGTCTACTCCCTTGCCAACCCAATTTTGGAATTCACGTCAGAGAATGAATGAGGAAAGGTTGACCAAGGGGATATTTGTCAGAAGTGGAGGAACAAGGAGAACAAGGAGTACAAATTGGGGATGGAAGGTTGGAGTGGAAAGGATTTTGAACAGTTAGGGCCAGAACATGCAGGAGGGTGAAAGGTGTGCTCGGAATAGAGTGAACTGGAACGATGTGGTATACTGGAGTCAACATGCTGTCAGTGGATTGAACCAGGGCATATGAAGCATCTGAGATAAACCATGGAAAGGTCTGTGCAGCCTGGATGTGGATAGGGAGCTGTGGTTTAGATGTAGTACACATGACAGAGAATAGATCTGAGCAATGTTCCCTTTCTTCACATGTTCTTGGTGCTATAAAAAAAGCATCCACGTATCTGATACTACATTCCCCTTTCATGTATGAGCCACACTTTCGTCTTTGCTCCAGAAACTATCTCATAAACGTGCTGTGCATTGATTCATTATGTCTCAAGATCCTTCTTGCCTAAAATGCATGTTCCACATGGAAGACCACCAAACACCTTTTCTGCAACTGCTCTGCACTCACCTTTTTAAGATGGACATATATCACTTAATGACTTGACTGATGGACTTAGCTGGTTTCTTAGGCTCCATGGGAACCCCATTAAAGGGATTCATGTAGGAGGTATAAGTAAGGAGTTGTAGGAAACATGCAACAGGCAAAAACATATCCAAATTTCAGATGTCTCAGATGATTGAATGATGATTGGAAAGAAAAAAGTAGAACAGGATTGATATGAGCTGCTTAGGTGTTTGTGGTCTTGACTCTTAAAAGTGGAAAGTTATAGGAAGAGGAAAAGCATTAGAAAGAAGAGAGTTTCACAGCTTCATTGTATGAGGAAAGAAGTTGACATGTAAGTCATTGAGAGGCTGGTCTCCACACTGGACTTGGAAGCAGCAACCACATGGGTGTTGTGGTTTCAGGTCTTAGGGGCTGGGATACTTGCTAACAGCTCACAAGAGCAATGGCTAAAAAGTATATATAGAACAGAGTGAGGGAAGCCACATTATGGCACATATAAAAGGATGGGTAAAGAAAGGTGGTAACAGGAGAATTACAAGGCAGAAGGCTTTTAATTCTCCTCTTACCAAGAGAGAGGTGGAAGAGGAACTACCCTAGATATGGAAGCTATCCTAAACATGGGCAAATGAAATCTTTTTGATCTGGAATAGCTGTTCAGAAGGAAGTTATTGTTACCACTACATACTCAGCTTTAAGAAAAATTAGGTGGGTTTTCCAAGACAGTAGAAGATATGGGTATTCCCAATATGGTTGTTTTTGCAGGGTTGTGAAATGTGGTATAAGGCAGGTTAGTTTCCCCATTTCAAGATGCTTCTCTGGTCCAAATCAAGACAGATGTGCATAGTTTGAGAAAAAGAATGAGTGTTGTTATCATATTAAAGAGGAGAGGGGAAAATGAGTAGAAGTATATAAAGTTAGAGGTTGAAGAAAGATCACTTACGGAGAGAAGTAAGAGGTTGGGCAGTAGTTCAGAACCCTGAGGGATACTGCTATTTACAGGGCAAAAGGAAGAAATTATTCCATCACTGACTGCTGCAGTGGAATAACTGGAACAGAGAGCAGGAATAAAGAAGAAAGTGTTTAGGAAAAGTTATTTTGCCATAGTCCAAATTCACTAGATTTATCTGAACTTGCTAGGGTTGACGAGAATGGACAAAGCTATAATAATCCTGTTTCTGGGCATTATAGTTTTATTTAGCTGTTAGATCATGTTCATTAGTGAAAGAAGATAGAATATAAGGTTTTGAGCAGCTAATTTCTGCCTTTGATGCCATGGCATAGCTTAAAACAAGTCAGTCAGTCATAATGAAAAATGTAATTAAGTCTCGAGACTTTTCAGTAAGCATTGGACCTGAAATTAGTGTACTATGAGTTTTTTTTTTTAAAGTATTGGACACCAATAACTTAAAAGTTAGCTTAGATAAGGATATCCAATAATCCCAGTTTTTAAGTCCAATATCAACAGTATGATAATTTTAGTACCTAGTTACTGGAAGTTTATGATAATCCAATAATTTTTTAATGAAAATTTAAAAGAATCAAGGGATAAAAAGCTTCAAAAACCATAGAAAATGCTTATTTTTATTTAATTCAAGAATGATTAGGCATTTTCTACAAGTTTTACAATTTTTTCCTTGATAATTTATATAAAATTTTTATTGAAAAATGTGCTGTTTTCAAACCTTTGTAACCAAACCAGTACCATGAACTTAATTTTGATTTACAAGATGATTATTACAGTGAGAACTGAAAGGTAAATTTGAGACTTAAGTGCATTTATTAACCTATTAAGCATACCTACAGTACAATATTTATTGACAAACTCAGAATTAGCAATGACTCAACTCAAAGTGTGAAAAAAAGGACTTTTTAATTTACTGACAATTTAAGATATGATAATCGCATTATGACAATGAGTCTTTTTAGAGTTTGTGAATCACACCCTCACACGGTGCTGGTTGCCCTTCATGGAGACAACTTCTCAAAGTTAGACCTCATGGGCCTCAGGATGTCCTTGCTGAGAGGGAAAAGCAGTTCCCCTGTGGCAGAGGATGGAATGGGTGTGTTGTACATCAGGAAGAGGTTAGTGAAGATCTTCTACCCCATGAAGTCAGAATTGGTCATGCCCTCCTTCCCATCAGTGTCCAGCCAAGTGCTGACAAGTTTCTAGGCCTTCTGCATGACACTGGTACTTGAGCCAGTGGCTCTCCACCCAGTGAAGAGGTCATCAGGCAACCACGGCAGTGACTGCATGCTGCTGTCTCGGGAGCGGGTTGTGCTGTCACATTCCGGTCCCTCAGTGCTCTCTAGACTTCATCCTCCATGGGGGCCTTGACAGATATTATTAGGTTGCTGTCTGACCTGTGCAGCCAGTGGAGATGGAACTGGGTAGAAGGCAGCTGCCAGCTGGCAGTCCCAGTCATTCAGGAAGTGGTTGAACCAGGTGGTGATGGCTGCTACCAGGGTGTTGACCAGTGGCTTGCAGGCAGCCAAGCTGTTCCATATGTTCTTGAACTTCATGAGGGTGATGGCCACTGTGGGGAGGTGGGTTCCAAGGTAGACGTTCTTCTCCACCTGTATGGTGTCAAAGGCAATAGCCATATGGAACATGACTTTGGCCCACTCCTTCAGGAAGGCTATCTCCTGGTCATTGAAAGCTAATAGCTTCTCCATGTGGTTAAGGAACCTGTTGAGTTCAGTATTCTTGGTGGCCAGGATGTTGTTGTTGATGATTGAGTCATACAAGGCATTCCACCTTGTCTTGTCAGGGACCACCAACCTCCTGCCCAGTGCCTTCTCAATGGCATTGCCAATATGAGGGCTCCTCTCCTGGGGATAGAAGAGTGCCTGATCCTTGCCGTGGTCCTTCTTGATGAGGGTGTTGGAAGTCCACAAAGGCCTCCAGATTGAAGGTGTGAGCTGCACACCTCACATGAACTGGTAAACTGGGGTGCTTGGGTTCCTCACCAAGGAGTTTATAAAGAGTTATAATGTTGATGGCGTCGTCACCCTCAGCCATGTCGGCCTCAGGCAGTCTGCCAACATTGTCTAGGTCAGGCAACAGGTCGGTGGTTGTTCTTACTCCTTTGTACTGAATGTTGAAGAGCTCATGGACCTGGACTTGGCCTCCGTTAAGATGCAGTCAGATGGGTACCGGTGAGGACAGTGTACTTCCTTGCCACGGTGATTGGATCAATCCAGTAAGCTGTCATGCTGAGGAAAGATCTGAAACAAAGATTAAGTGATTGTTGATTAACACACTAAATGATACTGATTAAGTGATTATTGAATGATATACTGATGATTAAGTTTTATTTCAAACATATTAATATTAAAGTTGTTTGATTTATGCATATCATTAGAAAAGGAAACATTATTGTACTACATTATTGAATTGTGATTAGTACTGATTAATGGTTAAGTAATTATCAAGTTTTATTTTAAACATTTTGAAATTAAACAAATTTAATTTATGCCAATTTTTATAAAAATCAGCAATACTCAATATATATGCAGGATTATGCATTCTACTAACTACATTGAGTGCACTAGTTAGTGCAATAGATATCTATGAATAGATGATTACGTATTATAAGCAGTCCAACATTCAACTGTGGGCTTCAAGCTTGTCAGCCCATCAAAAGTATTGATGAGGGCCTCCTTGACTACCCATTATTTGTGATCAGTGCAACAGCCCAGGGTGTGGCAGGACTTGCTGATCTTTGTTGAGTTGAGGGTCCTGATCAGGTCAACAAACTCCTCAAACACAACCATGTAGGGCGGGAGTAAGTTGTTGACGAAAAGACACTATTTTTGTCAACAGTGGACTTACGTATGGCATTGCCAGTGCTGGCTAGTTAACTAGCAGCCCAGGGCCTTGTTAATGGTGGGCGTCCAGAGGAGTGGTGGTGGTGGTGTTCGCCATGGCCAGAGCCAGCCTTGGTCTCCATCTCAAGATGAATGGTTAAGGCTGTGTGGGTCCTCTTGATATGGGACTTCAGAATATTAAGGCAGGTGACATGGCCTCTAACAATTTGTTGGGGCTGGTGGCATTTTTAGCACTCAAAATACTTTGTTGTTTCTCTTGTCCTGATGGCTGATCTTGAAGTAGCGATCTGGGTGGGGCCAGAGGTTTTGGAACGGCTCCTGGTCATGGCTGTCAGATGGCTGAGAACTTTTCATCACAGACAGTCAGGCTGAGACTCAGAAGTGCCTGAGACAGAGGCAATGTCAGTGTTGAGAACTTTGTCATGGTGTTCCATGGACCATGGTCTGTTGTAGTCTTGTACTGTTGTGAGTTAACGTGTAAAGACCAGACTGTAAGAGAGAAGTTAGAGAACTGAACGCAGTCAAGTTGATTATGATACTGAACAGCGTTACAGGCTACTATGTTACTGCTGAATGTGTGACTGTCAGGGTTGCTAGGTCTGTCCTTATAAGACAATCTGTCCTTTTGTTTAGATCTGGTTTTCCTATATATTTTGAGAATAAGAGAACAGCCTATATCTGTCATTTTTAAAGAATTTTATTTAGCTTTATACATAAATTACAAAGTTCATCAATCTTGATAGAATCCTTTCCCGGTCAGATAATTGGCAACTGTTAACCAACAAGATCCTTGGACACGTCCACTTCTGCTTCCACGTGTAACCTTGCAATGTACCTGTTCAGTACATGAACATATGGGAGGGAAGGGAGGGGGGACTGGGGAGGATAGAACCAGGGTCTGGGTGGGAGTCAGTTATGGCTTGTTTAGTGGCTGAGCTATTACCAACATATAATGTAAGGTGACGATTAATGTTTTTTATATTTGTATTATTTTATAAGCCATATAATTTTCATTATACATAAATAATAAAGAATAATCATTGCATGTTTATGTTGGACATACAAAACAAATAAGCAATATATCTGAGCTATATATTTTATTTTTATAATACGACATATTAATGACATATTAACGACAAATAGGATGAACACCAAAATGTATCAGTTGTGTAACCAATTATAGTTCAAACTTTCCAATTACAAGAAAGATTTAAAAACAAAAAAGTAACATTTATACTGAAGTACCCTAAAAGAAAATGTTAGCGATAAATATCTTATCAAACAAAAAATTGACAAACATTATCGGACTGAAAAATTGAACTGTCGGAAGTTAACTGGTCCGATAACAATTTAGGAAGTTAACCTCCAATAATAGTCCTAGAAAAAATTATCTTTCATAATAGTCTGTTACCAGATTATCACTTTAGTGCCCAACTTTGCCAATCATGCAGTATAGAGATGAATTGCTTTGATTTGCTAGAGTGTATTGCAGCAGCTTTTTCTGTTGTAATTCAGCAGAAGAATATCAAAGCTCATTTTTAACCTTAGTTTTATAGACAGATTATGAACCAACTTTATATTCTCCCATTGGAGAGTATACTTCTTACCTCTCTTCAATCATTTGTCTTTTGTTATGCATTTTTGTACAACTGGCATTTTTGCCCCTTGTTAGAAGGATCTCCAGATATCGTGCCATTATTAATGCCTTAACAGTACGAAGTAGAAAAATACTCAAAAGAAAAAGGCAGGATTTGATCATTGTGAATCTCTTTGGTGGCGTGTAGCAGCTGAGAGGTAGGAAGACACTGTAGATAGTGCTACAGGGCAGCAGTGTTTATAACTAATGAAGTGGTGCAGATATTCAAGGAATTTAAAAAGCATGCCAGAAGGTCTGAATTGAATCATATGGATGCTGGTTATAACAGTACACATTCCTATCAAGAAATGATGGAAATTCTAGTTACAAGAAGTTCCCAGTAAGTTAAATGCTAGAGAGTAAAGCCTTTCCTTTAAATGAATTTAGTTATTAATTACTTCCTCTGCGAAATAAAGCTGGATTTTGTTCTGACTTTGTGAGATTAAGTTATCAGTCTTCAACTGTGGTTTGGAAATGGCTGCCTTGTGTATTTGACTGCTGTTATGAATGACCAGAATATTTTTTTAATATCTGTTCTTGCAGAATTACTTTGAATTCTTATTAAAGTGAAATGACTCACTGTTGAAATATGGCTCTGGATTGGGTAAGAATGTGTTCATCTTTGCACATACCATTAAGTACATCAGATTAGTAGTTTTTTTTTTATATATCCTGGATTTTGATGAAAATGATGAGATTACTTATTGTATTATTGGACCAGGATGAAGTTTGAGCATAATTTTTCCAGTGAATGTGCACAGTAAAAAGTGTATAACCACTTTTTGTGTGAAACAAAATGACACATTGGACAAAGGATTTTGAGAACTGTGCATTGGACTGACCTGACATTGGTAGCCCAGCTTTCATGATGTAATTTTTTGATTGCTTTTGACCTTTCCTGTCATTTTGCCATAATAGATTTCATATTGATGATTTCCATGGAAATAACTATGAAGTGTGGATACCATAATTATTAGAAAACTTGTCTCATTCGCACTGAGACAACAGTTGTTGTATCAATCCTTTTGAAATTAACTGGATCCATCCAGGAAGATACTTTTTTACTCTGTGTACATCCATATGGGTATATTCTATCCATCTATCAATATCTCTGATGCTTACTCCCTCTGGGAACTCCCATCAAGGAGTGGCCACAGCAAAAGGGTCTCCTCTTATCCCTGTCCTTACATGCCTCTGTCACATACACCATTCTATGCATTCTTTCACTATTTCTGTCCCTCCAGTATTCCTCCACCCTATTTGCCCGTCACAGGTGGTTTTCCACTCACACCAACCCCTTTAATCGTACAATCATACACTCTCCTTGCAAACTTCCAACCTTGCATTCTTTCCACTCGCCCAAACCACCTCAAAGTATTACGTTTCACCCATTCTACCACTCCACAGTTCAATTCTTTGCATTCCCTGCCATACTACATCTCTCATACACCCTTTCAGTATTTTCTTATTCCATCCAGTTAAACCACATGCTCTTCTCAAATAGCTCATTTCCATGGCCTGGATTCTTAACTTCTGTAACTTATTAAATGTCCATGTTTTGGCAGCACAGGTCAGGGTTAGAGGACTATGCTGCCCCTTAATTCTCTCTCCACTTCCATACTTACCCTTCATTATTCTGTTAAGGGACCCAATGAGTTTTCTAACCTGTACTGCTCTCTCCCTTATCTCTCCTTCCATATCACCACACTTACCAAAGACAGCTCCTAGATACTTAAATTCTCTCACTTCCAGTCTTCCCCACCCCCAATGTGCACAGCACAATTTATTACATGGTCTTCTTTCCCTGTATATGGTTATACAAAATATATACTTTAATTCTGTTTCCTTTCAGACACCATTAATTTACTTTTACTTGCATTTACCTTCATTCGCTTTTGCTTACACACATCATAAAACACGCTTAATACCCTCTGTAACTCCCAGTATCTTCCACAAACAGGCTTGCCACTAGCCACCATATCTCACAGCCACACTTCCTAGTTTTGCTTTCATCTCTCATATACTCCATCCATATACAGGTACACCACTGTATTTCCGGTAACTGATGGTTCGGTACCTCCTTTAGTCCAGACAAAATTATGAGGTAATTTGAAATTACCGCCGCCCCCAGACTAGTTTACTGGGCGGCCACAGATGGCATTGTGTTTAGGGCGTACTTATTTACATTCTTTACTCTGCATTTGTTTTTGATATCGCAATCCTGTGAGATTCTTAGCTTATTTTGCTTAATTTTAACCCTAGCTATGGCTTTTAAGACATATGAGAGTGTCAGTTGTGGTGTCAAACGTGAACACCAGTCCATAGTGATCCAAGATAAAGTAGAACTGTTGAAAAAAATGGACCATGGAGTTTCGGTGCATAAGCTGTGTGACATCTACAGTTTTGGTTTGTCATATAAAGAAGCAAATGTAGAAAATATTGAAATTCTATGCAGACAGTGATTCCAAGAAGCAAATGACGAATAGAAAAACTATGAAAGATGATGGGATGAGCACTGAGCAAAATCAAGTGATGATGGAATGGTTTCAACAGCATTGGAGTGATGGAGTGGACTTGTCAGGTAGCATGATAATGAACCAGGCTAAGTTGTTCCATAAAGAACTTAAATTACAACATGAGCGTAATTATAGTGAAGGATGACTTCAAAGATTCAAGAAGCGTCATTGAATTTCCATGAATAAAGTGTGCCGAAAAACAGTCTGCAAATGACGAAGGAGCTGCCGAGTATGTGGACGAATTTGCGAAACTTGTAGCTGACGAGCAACTAATTCCTGAACAGGTGTATAAATGTATTTCATTTATTTATTTGATTTACATTTGATATTTGTTTAATTTAAATTTCTAGTAGTCCATAGTATAATTAGTGGGTTAGAGGTGTGTTGGTGAATTATTATTACCTGGCCATGGTTGGTCCAGTGAAATGGTTAATCCAGCAAGGCTTTGGAACTAAGAGTGTCAGAAAATCTGTGGTGTACCTTTATATATTGAAAACCATGGTGATATCACACAGCCTTCTCTCACACCTACATGTCTCCCAAAACTTTTGCTCAGCTCTCCATGCACTCTTACACATGCATTTGCTCCTCTATAGAAGGCTCTCATACCCTCCAGCAGTTGTTCCCCTAGTCCATTTATCCTTAACACATCCCACAAAGCATTCCACTCAACTCTGTCATACACTTTCTCCAGATCCATAAAAGCTGCATACAACTTCTTACCTTTCACTAAGTTGTTTTCCATGGTCATTTTTACAACAAAAATCTGATCCACACGTCCCCTACCTTTCCTAAAACCCCATGCTTTTCACTTATCCTGCATTCAGTCACTTCCATCACTCTGTCATACACTTTTCCTAGTATGTTTAACAGACTTGTTCCCCTATAATTGTTACATACATCCTTAGCACCTTTTCCTATGAATAAGGGAACGACAATAGCTTTCACCCAATCCTCAGTCTGTTTCCATGCTAAATTTCATAAAAGATGCATCCACTCTTATCATGCTTTCTGCTTAGTACTTCAGCATTTCAGCTGTTATCCCATCCACTCCAGGTGCCTTTTTTACCTTCTGCCTCATTATTGCCCTTCTTACCTCCCTTTTTGCTATTGGCCCTTGCACTTTTATCCTCTTCCATCCTCCATACCCATGTACCTTAATTTTGTGGTTTCTAGCTTTGATGATAATGGATTTTCATGAAATTAGGTGAGATTACATATTCCATTATAACAGACCACAAGTCCAGATATGGAGCCAAAATTTTCAGTTTTATGTGCCTCCATAGATAGATACCAAAATTAGCTGTGCTAGATCTTGTTGGATTATGATCAGACTCGATGAGATTATATATTGTATTGATACTTTGCAGAGGTTTGAAGATGGAGCTGAATCATGCATCCGTACATACCTCTACATGTAAGTCTTCAAATTTTTTCTGATGCTGTGTAGTTAAATCACATTGAATTTTGGTCACACTTCGTGAGAATACTTTTTTGTTACTATTGTTGTTGTTGTTATTATTATTGTTGTTGTTGTCGGTATTGTTTTGATATTTTTTTTATTCCTGTCATTACTATTGTTATTAGTTTTTTGTAGGGACTAGATAATGAATATATTTTTGCAACTGCAACACAAACTTCAGTTTATTGCTTACAAATTACCAGGAAGATTTCTGCATACAAGATTTTGGTGACTACATACATTTCATGATGTTAGAATTTTGAGGAAAATAATTTAATCGTACAATACATTAGTTTATGGTTTTATTAGTTTGTGGGTAGGTGTATATTTTTTATTGTGAATGTGAGCTTTCTGACATTAGAATGTCTGTACCACATACCAATGAATCGTTTTAACTTTCATATGATTCTTTTTTTGTTTCTGTGTCCTTACATTCTAGGATTGTCTGTGTTGTTAAAATTTTGAGGAAATTAAGTTCGTCATAGGATACAATAGTTTATGGTTTTAATAGTTTGTAGGTACATTTATATTTGTTATCGTGAGCGTGAGTTTTCAGGCAGTAGAATGTCTGTATCACGTACCATTATGTCATTTTCACTTTCACACAATTCTTTTTTTGTTTCTGTTTTGATACCTAATTTCCTCTCCTGCCATTGCAAGGTAGTGTGAGGAACAGATGAACAATGTCCTTTGTTGGACATTTGTAATGTCCAACAAGAATATGACTTACCATCCAAAGTCAAGCCTTCCCTGATTCTCAAAATGTGGCCAAAGTAACTTTATTGAGTTTTTCTTATTGTGGTATAGTTGGCAGCATTTTTATTATGGAAAAATTTAAGACTGATGTAATGTTAGTTTTCTGAAAGTAAGACCAAATTATATTTGTCCTTGTTTATGTTTTTTCTTAGATAACTCAAGTACAGTTCAGTTGATTTTGATGCACATTGCATTCCTTTATGTTCATTTGGCAGTTTTGATTACTCATCATAACGGCAGTAGCATTGGTAGTCTCAGTTATACAGTATATGGTCTTTTCTTGTATTTATGGCAGTTTATCTTAGCCACAACTCACTGTACCATACATGGTGGGTGGGTTAAGCATATTTTTTAACACCACATCGTGATTCAGATTGCCATCCATTCTCTTGTGGAAGCATTTGTATTATGTATTAAAGCAAAAAATTAGGAATGGCTTTCATAAGTTTGGAAGTCCACGTATCACTTGAGCATACTATGCTTGGGTTAAGGCTGTGTAATTGATATTGTGGAAGGTACTTGTACTTATCCACCCCATGAACCCATAAATGCTGGGTGATCAGCAGAAAGTCAGTTGCAGTGTAGACAAAAAACAAGGGCTTAAGATTTTCTGTTTTCCATTAAAAATGAAAGAAATATACGATTATGTGATTTTGCTATTCTACTTCTATCAGTACCTCTTTTTGTATTGTCAAAATTTGCTACTATGAGGTTGTGCACCAAAACTTTCACTTTTCTCTATGTTTATGGGTTAGCTATATGCAATTCCTCTCTGTATGAGGTTTACGCAGAACATAATCCCCACATGAAGCAAGGGATGGTTGTAGATGTTAGAATAAAGGATAAAAAAGTGTGCCTGAGAACCTTATATGGGTGTAGTATAATGTGAGTATGATGTATAATGTGGTATGGTGTTGAAAAATTAGGAAGAAGTAATAGGTAGGAGCATTAGATAGTAGTAGTTAGAAGAACATTAGGTATGAGCCTCTGCAAACACTGTGCTAGAGTTGCTCTCTGCCATTGGCCCATTAAGGGTGAGACACTAAAGACCAAGAAGTGGTACTGAAGTTTATTAGTTATGGAGCCTCAATTGCTGGGCCACCCTCTTGAGAGAGCTCCAGTTGGAACAGTCATCAGAGATATAGGTAGATAGATAGTTTAATGCTGAAGCTAACTTGTAGGTCCCCCAGGAGAATGGTAGAAAAATGGGGGTGGAGGGTTTCGGAGGGTGTATTTCATTCATATTTTTTGTTTTCCATTAGAAGATGAAAGAAATACTATCCATCTATATCCTTGGTACCCATTCCCTTTGGGAACTTCCTCAAGGGGATGGCCACATCAAGAGTCTCTATAACTGATGAACTCCAGTACCTCACCCTGAACAGGCCTCTGGCGGAGGGCAACTGTTGCAATATATGTACAAAGTTGAGCTAAATTATTGTAAATGGCCATAGTATATTGAAGTTCTTGCATAGATCCATTTGGGGAATGTTGTAGGAAGGTTTTTGGAGTTTCCATTCTTAAAATTTCTGTTTCCCACTATAAGATGAAAGCGGTACATACAGTGGTCAAAGATATATACATTAAATTGATTTTATATATTTCACAAGGCCTGGGTATAACATTGAAATTAATGCTTAGATTACCAAGGGGAATGGTGGTGGAGGGTGTGCAACAGTCATTATTTCAGTTAGGGGTGTTAGTGAATCCACTCTCATGCTACCCACATAGGGTAGAAACCAAGGCCACACCAAGTAACCAGGCTGATGTTGCAATATTAGTATGCAGTTCATAAAAGGTGGGGAAAATCACTGCTGCTGTTATAACTCCTGGCATTCATCTGACTTTCATGTGTGTACACCTCTTGGTTTTCCCAGGACAATCAGCTGTAATTACCTGTTTTGTAATTACATATTTTACCTATTTATGCTCTGCAAAAGTGGTAGGGGAGAGTTTTATACTTTTGGGGCTCCATATCTTGAACATTGTCTACTACCACACAACATTTTATATTTTTGTATGCTGTATTCATTTACCATGTCTTCATTTATTTTGTTGGTCTTCATTTTATTTTGTTGCATTCATCTACCACTTTTATACTATACATGTACTTCTTCGCATATGTTTTTATCTCGTGTTCTGTTCTTTGGTTTGTTCTTTCCCCATCAGGTCACTCCTTACTCTTCTCTCCTCCTAGATTGGTCAAATTTATGGCCTTTATCCTTTCTCTGTGACTCAGCTCTTTTAATTCTGATACCATCTTTGTTGCTGTTCTCTAGAACACCTTTATTGGTCCTTATTAGAATTTTTTTTTATTTGTTCTTTGTGTCTTTTTAAGTATGTTGACCAAACTTGAAAAGCATATTCCTGTTTTGGCTATCTGTGAGAGTGAATAGCTTGCTGAATATTTTGTTATCCATGAGCTTTAATGCAGTTTTTATATTTTCTAGCAGAGTTTATGTCCTTAACGAATCTCCCAGGGTAGGACTCTGGCAAGAGGTTAGGGAACAGTGTCGACTCTCAAGTCTTTCATATACAGATTCCTGCTGCTCATTTCCTGCCTGAAGATATTGAGGCCTTTTGATATGACTTGGGTTTAACTTCATCAGCCATGCAGTATACTAACTTGTAATTATCTTCGTAATTTCCTATTTGTAATTTATAGGGAGGGTAATTATCTTCGTAATTTCCCATTTGTAATTTATAGGGAGGGAGTTTTATACCCATGGGTCCCCATCTCTTGAGCATTCTGTCATACATCTTATGCTTTCTGCATTAACCATTTCTTCTGTCATTTTTATTCCATTCATCCACTACTCATACTGTAAAAGTACTCCCTCATCTTTTTTAACAAATTACTTGCTTAATTTGATGTTATATTCTCATGTTGTTCTGTGTCTCCTCTCAAAGAACTGCTCACTGTCTACATGATTGATCTGTTTTAAAAACTTCAAGATTGTGATCAGGCAACCCCTTACCCATATCTCTTCCAAGGTGGCCATATTTAAGGCCTTTAGATTTTGCTGGTAACTCATCTGTCTTAATTCTGGTACCATCTTGTTGCTCTCCTGGGGCTCTTTTCAATTAGCTCTTAGTGCTTCTTTTGATGTGGTGACCAGATTTGAGAAGCACATTCTAGTTTTGGCTTTTGTGTAATATGAACAACTTGTTGAATTTTTTCTTATCCATGAACTTGAATACCATTCTGTATTAGCAGAAAGTTGGTCTTTCTTAACTGTTGACTTCAGGTAAGACTTGGACGACAGGTTTAATGACTTCAAGTCTCTCACTCACAGATTCCATCAGCTTATGTCCTGCTAGATGATAATCATTTTGTGGCCTTCTTCCATTATGACACATCCTCATTACTTTCCATTTATGTTGGTTGAGCTTCATCAACCATGTACCAGACCAACTTTAGAGTTTGTTGTAGTCCCTTATCAGGTAATGCAGTCTTCCATGCTTTTGTCTCCCAGTATTTAAGGGTTAAATTGAAATTGCATTCACCTCTGTTCGTTAATAATTCATTTCTGGAAACACAGTATTGTGAAATTACCCTATAGTGGGACCCATTTTATAATAGGATTGAAAGGGATGAGGAGGTTATATTCCTGGCAGGCTCTTTCAAGCTAATTTTTACCCAAAAATATGAATGAAATGTCAAGAAACATTTATTACTACATTGGGATATTATTGATGTGAGTTAAGACTTGAAATTAGTAATACAGCTTCAAAGACTGTGTTCAGGTAAATGTATAGCACAGGCACATTACACAGATGCAAATCTTTGATCCAGACACTCACTGCTTGCTCCATGTTCTCCATAACTTCTGATATTGGTGTTCTGCATTGCACATACATTTGTTGAGGTGGAGGTGTACTTCATCACTGTATCTGCCAGCTCATGAATTGCTTTCACTGATATAATAGGCAAGCAAGAATGTTGGCAATATCAAACGCAGGTTGACCAGCATCAGAATGCCACAGAATGGCTAACTTTATATCCAAGCTGATGCTCTTTCTGCTCCTATTCTTTTTTCTTTTTCCTCTTCCCCCCAAGCACAAGACTCACTTGGGCACTTTTTGCTCATACAGTATTTGTAGGCTGTTAACCTCTCTTGACGTCATACTAAATAGCAAACAATCCCTTGCTGGTATGATCACCCGCTGTTCCTTTGCATGAATTTTGAAACTTTCTGAATATTATTAAAGTGTCTTCAATATTTGTCTTTTCATGGACTCCACATAAGTAGGTAGTAATTGGTAGTCAGGGAGGGTAGGTGACGGCTACAAAGTGGGCCAGCTTTTCAGTGGTTGTCAGGTTGCACTCCTCTGACCCAGGTAGCTTTTTTTTTCTACCTCACCCATATGTGGACTACTGGCATTCTGTCTACAAACATAAAGTCTCTCCTCTGTCATACAGAACACTTGAAAACACATTTAACTCACACAGCTCATTCTCTGTAACTCTAGATTTTCCTGCAGTGAGCACTATGTGCCAGCCCTGCCCTTTAGAAAGATGGTAGGAGGAGTAGATAGAAGTAGTAGGTAGGAACTATAGGAACTTTAGAAACATTAGGTAGTAGGTGTGAGAAGTGAGGAAGGGGAGTTGCAGAATCAAAAAGAGGAAGAAAGGAAGATGGAAAGAATATTTTGAACTTATGATGGGGGAGAAGGGGAGGCAGCAGTTGTTACATGCATGGGTATGGAGGATAGAAGAAAGAGAATACAAGTGTAAGGGCCTATAGCAAAAAGAATGGCAAAAAGGGCAATAATGACACTGAAGGTAGGAAAGGCGCCTGGAGTGGATGGGATTATGGCTGAAATGCTGAAGTATGGAGGAGAAAGTGTGATAAAGTGGATGCATCTTATATGTAATTTAGCATGGAAACAGAAGGTTATATCTGAGGATTGGGTTAAAGCTATTATCTTTCCTTTATTCAAAGGAAAAGGTGCTAAGGATGTATGTAGCAATGATAGGGGAATAAGTCTGTTGAGTATACCAGGAAAAGTGTATGCGAGAATATTTACATGTTTACATGAGACAGACAGACAACAGGAGGTCTGATTGGCCTATGACTGGGTTGTCTGATATGAAAGAAAAAAAAAAGGAGTTTAACTTGACAAGATAGAGTGATGGAAGTGACTGTGAAGAGGTTGGGGATGTGTGGACCAGATTTTTGTTGTAAAGATTACCGTGGAAAAGTAGTTAGCGAAAGGTAAGAAATTGTATGCAGCTTTTATGGATTTGGAGAAAGCGTATGACAGGCGAGTGGAAAGCTTTATAGGATGTGTTAAGGATATTTGGTATAGGGGAACAACTGTTGGATGGTGGGAAAGCTGAACAAAATTTTTGGGATACATGTAGATGTGAGGGAGGGATGTGTGTTGTCACCATGGCTTTTTGATTTATATATGGATGGAGTGATAAGAGAGATGAAAGCAAAACTGGGGAATAGGGGTGTAGAGATGGAGTTTGGCATTGGGAT
>JAUUDZ010189600.1:0-18008 GCA_032361705.1 Panulirus versicolor | reverse complement strand
ACACCCACACACACACAACACACCACACACACACACCACACACACACACACACACACACACACACACACACACACACACATTCCTTCATCTTACTTCGTGGTGGAGGATCATCATCTTGATGTCTTCTTCCAACATGTCTCATCCTCATTATCTCATATTGCTCAGGGTTGAACTTAAGCAGCCATGTCTCACACCATCTATGGTGTGTGTGTGTGTGTGTGTGTGTGTGTGTGTGTGTGTGATGAATGGTACATACGTACACACAACCTAGATATAGATATTGGATAATATTTCCAATTTCTGTTACTGAAAACTTGGCGAGAGTTCCAGGCTGTGTTGCCTGGTGCCAGCTTGGCCTGAGTCTCCACCATTCCCACGGGAAATGTTCCCGGGGACTGGCCGGTGTTCCCGCCTGGCTCATCTTAACCAAGGCTTTTACGTGGATCCCCACCGACCCTGTGTGGTGGGGACCATCAGCAGAACCACCGACCCTGTGTGGTGGGCACCATCAGCAGAACCACCGACCCTGTGTGGTGGTGACCATCAGTAGAGCCACCGACCCTGTGTGGTGGAGGACATTATGTAGTCATGTGACACCGTGCCACACAGTAGGTTGGTGAATAAGTTGGGTCTTCAGTGCAGGAATGTGAGGGAGACAAGTGTGGCGGATGGAAGGTTATTATCGTCGTGGATGACAGGGAAGGAGGGGAGCTAAGGACTCGGGTCAGGTCAGGTCAGGGGGCTCGGGAGGGGCTGAAGGTCAGCAGGAGCGGCTCTGGGGAACCATTGTTCTTCTTGATCTCTGGCTGGCTCATGGTGTTCGACTCCTTCTGGAATAATGTTTGTGGAAGATTCCTGAGTCATGGGAGAAATGAAGTAGCAGGAGGAGTGCATCCAAGCTACAAGGGGACCTAGACACACTCCAGAGTGAGCCTCATGTACAGGCATGGAAATTTGATCTGAGTAATGAGGATGGCAGACGGTGAAGTAAAGTTTGATAACGAATATTATGTAGCGGGATATGAGCCACCGGCGCCGCCAGCTGTGTGTGAGGAGTCGTGTCCTGACGCCTGACACCAACATTGGTCGAGTTACTCACGAGACGGACGAATACTGGAACAGCTTTCAGGTGTATCATGGATGAGGAAATATATGCGAGCCGTCCACGCCCTACATGAGGCTAAAACTGGAGTATGGTGAGAGAGAGAGAGAGAGAGAGAGAGAGAGAGAGAGAGAGAGAGAGAGAGAGAGGTGCGGAGTGGGACAGCAAAGATGGTAGAATTTAGGAAACAGACTTGCATGGTAATGTCTGAGGCTTAGAGTTGACCAAAGTGGAACACAGAGTAGTGCACGTTGACCCTCGTGACCACAACCATTATACACCGGTTGGATGATGTCAACAACGAACATACCATCTTACTATGGAAGGATCGAACAACCAGAGATCAGGACGTGAACGTAAACTAAAAAATTGTTCGACGAAATGTGAAGAGATTCCTGTGTTAAGAGTAGCGTGTGACTGGAAGAAACTGAATGATGAACTTGTGGATGTGGAGAGGTTATTGAAGGTGGAAAAGTTGTATGATAGTAGGTAATGTTGAAGAGGTGGGGTGGCGCCCCACGAGAGTACAACTCCCTCGCCGTACATTACAAATAGGTCATTACAGTGGTGCTCCTCGTCCACAACCCCGCAGGGAGGGAACTACACCAACCCAGAACAGATGTAGCTTGACATCGCTGAGGGAACGGTCAGAATGTTAGGGGAGGCAGCGAGTGACTGCTTTATTGAAGATGATAAATTATTGGTAACGGAGAACTTCAGCTGCAGCGCAACAGACTGGGGAACCTTGTAGACTAGGCGAGACATGGAGACACAAGCCCCCCTCCCCAGGAGTGTACAATAGAACTTCCCAGACCAACAAGTCACGGAACACACGAGATCTAAGGCGGGCGACACGCCATCACTGCTTGACCTCATACATCAACAAAACAGCGTGGAAGTGGAACACGTCAAGCATGAAGCAGGTCCAGGAGGTAATGGTCATGTAGTGCTGGGGTCTGAGTATGTGGCGGAGGAGGACGCAAGAGAGGGATCACAGAGGAAACACGGCATCACAAGAAGTAATACAGTGGAGGCAGCTGTGTAGAGCTGATCAAGTTACTGAAGGAGTTCTCACTGGGAAAAGCTCGGCAACAAAAGGTATAGACCAGTGCTGGAGGAGATCCCGGGGAAGTGACTACGAAGGAGTCGAGATGTTGGTGTCTTGGAGCACTACAAGACCAGGGAGAATGAAGTAACCCAGGGAGGCTTGGGTCAACATGAAGTAACCCAGGGAGGCTTGGGTCAACATGAATGTCAGGAAACCAGGTAACTGGGCGGTGGACTGTGGACGAGTGACATAGCACACTACACCTGGTCAGATTTTGAAAGATAAACACAGGAAAACATGGAAGGCTTTCAGAACAAGACTTATGGTCAAGGCGAAAGATAACCTAAAACTTTTGATAAGTTTATTAGTGGTAAACTGTGGGTTAAATTTAGAACAGCCAATCAGGCTAAGGGCCTCGGAGGGAAGAAGTTTTACAGACGAGGTAATATGAGGAGCGAAATGATGAGTTTGAACGTGTTTTTACAATTAGGGAGGAAGAAGTCTTGGAAACCATAAAGATTGATAGAAAAATCAGGTTATTAAAACATCATGTCTGATGGAGCTGATGAAGTCCGGCCAGATGTGCTGAAGGAATGTACTGAGACACTTGCTGGATCTTCCGAAACATTGTTCAGTGGACACAAAAAGAAGAGTTACTCCCAAAGATGTGGAAAATAGCAAATGTTGTCCGTATATTTAAGGAAGAAGATGGGGAAATTGCGTTCAAGGACAAGCCAGTCTCGCTCACCCGTGTGGTTTGTAAAACGTAGGAAACGATGATTTATCTGTAAACAAATGAATGATTACCTATACAGGAGAAACTATTTGACCAGGACACGACACAGCTTCAGGGGGAAGATCTTACGTCACGATGGTTTTAGACTCCGTCGTACGTCAAAGTGACGGACGGGTCGACTGTATGTTCCTCGAGTCTCGGAAAGCATTTGACACCGTCGCCCATTGTATTTCCACCATAGGCAGGAATAAAGGGCAGACGCCTTCGCTGGAGTGACGATTACCTGTGGGATAGGGAACTAAAGACGTAGGTAAGAGATACATTCTCAAAATGGACTGAAGTTCCCCGTGGAGTGCTGTAGCGTTCATTCTTGGGTCCAGTGTTATCCTTGATGTATGTTAATGACTTGCCTGAAGGACGAAATTCGTATCTGATAAAATTTAGATATAAGATAATGTTATTGTTATTGTAGAAAATATAATGACTGAGAACCAAATACCTGAAGGACTTTTAGGAAGTCTGATTAGACGACCCATAACCATCTGAATGGTTTTGAATGGGAAAGTTTTAGGAATTACACGTTATTAACAAGGGCTTTACCAGAGACAAAATTAACTACTTTTTGACGGTACTATTTTTTTTTTCCGGAAAGAAACATCTGTCCTTCTTGCTCAGAAAGGATCTGTCAGGACCGATAAGAAATAACTTACAAAAACTCTGTTCTGACTTTCCTTGGGGAAATTTCTGTCTCTTACGTGGTGATGCTTCTGTCTCCGACAAACGCATAACAGAGGTTATTGTTGCGGGAATGGAAGCATTTATCCGCTCTTCCTCCAAGACAACCCCTTCATCCAGTCCGTGGTTCAACCGTTCCTGTTTTGAGACCATTCAGACAAGGGATCAAGCATATCGGACTTGGAAAATCTCTCCTTCCTCTGGCTCCCATCCAGCGTCTATCACTGCTCGTAATCGATGCAAGCACGTTATCCATGAGGCGAGGCGCTCCTTTATTTAAGGGAAGTACGATAACTTCTCGCCACAACTTCTCTCGCTCTACCTTTCCTTCACTTTTCCGTTTGATGGTACTATAGCTGTCTCTGCTGTTGACAAAGCAACTCTGATTCTCGTTTCTCCTCTTAACTCCACCTTGGATGACTCTCACATTCCTTCACCCCCTGATGCTCCTCTTACTAATCATATGCCTCTTCCTGTAATCTCTCTTCGAACTGTTCGGAAGGAGCTTCTCGCTTTGAACACAAGCAAGGATTATGGTCCTGATGGCAGCCATCCCTGTGTACTAAGAAAGTGTGCCTCCGAACTTGCATCTGTGCTTGCTCGTCTGTTCCGATTATGTTTGAAAACCTAACCTTCTTATTCTTGGAAGCATGCGTTGGTACATCCTATCCCTAAAAGGGTGACCATTCTAACCCCTTTAACTATCGTCCTCTTGCTTTGACATCTGTCATTTCCAGTCTTTGAATCTATCCTCAACTCCCATATTACCAGACATGTTGAGTCTTACAGTCTTCTCTCTAATTACCAGTATGGCTTCCATAAGGTGAGACCCACTGGTGATATTCTTTCCTATCTGGTCATCATCTCTGAAAGATTACGGGGAATCCTATGTAGTTGCCCTTGATATATCCAAAGCTTCACACAGGGTGTGGCATCGGGGTTTCACCTCTAAGTTCCCCTCCTTTAGCTTCCCTCCCTCACTTTGCTCCCTCATATCTAGATTCCTCTCTGGCCGATCTACCTCCGTGGTTGTAGATGGATCGACCTCCCCGTCTCCATCAACAGCGGTGTTCCTCAAGGTTCTGTCATGTTCCCTACACTTTTTCTCCTTTTTATCAACGATTTCCTTTCTTCTATAAATAATCAAATGGACTCATATGCTGACGACGCAACACTGCATTCTTCCACATCCTTCGATTCTGCTTCTTCTTCTATCACTCGATCTGCATCTCTTCTTGACATAGTTTCCTCAATAAACTTGGACTTGAACAGGATCTTTTGCAGTGGGGCAGACGAAATCTGGTTAAGTTTAATGCCTCCAAAACACAGTTTTTACCCATCTCTTTATGGGAAATTTCTCAAAACGTTTCTTTCCTTCGATGGCTCTGTAATTCTACCTCATGACTCAGTGAACATACTTGGTATTACTGTAACATCCACAATATTATGATAACCCTACATTAAGGAAATAACTAAGTCTGCTTCTAAGAAACTGTTTAGATGCTGAAATTCCTTTTCTCCCGGACTCTCTAGCTTCTCATATCTTTCCCAATAACCACGACCAGGCACATTATGAAAGACAGGTTTTTAATTTCTTCCAAAATTCACGAGTACATTTCGTCGTCTCCTCTTTTCCCCTTTCATTAACCTCAATATTTCAGTTAAGGTTCGGCCTTGATGTGGACTTTTCTCCGTGACTGGAGCCTTCAACGTAACAAGAAAAAAAAAAAAATTAATGCAATCCTCGTCATTCCTCCTGAATTTTACATCATCTGCAATGAATTTCAGGTGTGAAAACAATTCTGGTAAATGATCTACATAGATGATGCATAACAGTATCCCTAGACCGAGCCTAGCCGCACCCCGGTAGTTCCCACAACCCACTAACATGATGGAGGAAGAAAACTCTCCACTGTTTCCTGCGTGTCTGCTGCTCCCAAGCTGTTATCATCTCATCGGTACATGACACGGGAAGAGCTATACACTCGTGAGGCCCCATCTTATCAACTTATCTGATTATCATACAAACTTTTTTTCTTCTTATCTTAATCTTCGTATGAGTTCGCTGCTTCAACATGTAGCTTCTTTAATTTATTCACCAACAGTCGATCACTGTACATGTATTCCTCTCAATCTCTTCTGAACTCGTCGACTATTTCCTGTCATATCTCTCGGGAATCGATTTCTGTTTACTCCGATGCACCGCTTGATATCAACAGTGTCAAATCGATAGATGAATTTCAAAGTTGTACTCGTCTCTCCTCTTCCATTAAAGTTATAAAGTTGTGCTTAAGTCTCTTCTCTTCCTGTAAAGTTGTACTTAAGTCTCTCCTCTTCCTGTAAAGTTGTAAAGTTGTGCTTAAGTCTCTCCTCTTCCTGTAAAGTTGTACTTAAGTCTCTCCTCTTCCTGTAAAGTTGTACTTAAGTCTCTCCTCTTCCTTTAGTCTTCCACAGTCAACAGATTTATCGCTTTAACCTCCTTGTCATCCAGCTCCCTCACCTTCTGTGCAGTCTTTGTTGCCCTCAGCTAGACCTTCTGTAGCAGATCTTATGCACACATTACATGTATCAAGTTCTCATGATTGTGTTGTGGTTGTGTTCCACATGACGCTCCTGCGCCCCTCAACTTGGCAGTCCCATAATTAGTCCCTAAAGCGACCCATGACCACCTTGAGTCAGCCTACGAGCCTACGTAAAGTAGAATAAAGACGTAGATTTACGTGATCTTGTTACTCTTCTCCCGGAGTTGACGAGGCTGGGTTGCGTGACACATACCTGCAGAATACACCTCCACAGCACAGGATATGCGCATCATAGTGGACGTATCGACACAAGTATAAGGTATCCAACAAATATACCTCCTCAAGTGCAATGACCAAACTGGTGGAAAAATACTCTAGTTTGGTTGTTATGGATGCCATCATATCTCAACGATTGTTTCCTCATGCATACAAGTAAATTCAGTGTTGACATTTGCCAATTTAATGGTTCGACCACAATACAACTTTCCGAATGTGTTCTGGTGACAGGTTGAATGTTCTTAAAAAAAAAAACAATCCTATTCACACGTATGGATGTCTGTCATTAATCTCTTGCAAGGTAATAGTCTTAAACTGTCCCCATTTCAGCGTCCCATGTTTATCATTTTGCATTTGGTTGGGTTTAACTCCATCAGGCTCGTATAACACTGAAACACTGTAGAATGATGAACACCTGGGGACAAAACAGCGCACCCTTGCGTTGTCAGTGGCCACATAGTAATCATGTGACGCAGCAGCTTGCCGAGTATTGCGTGGCCCAGCTCACTCGTGATGGGGCACACAAGCAGCCAGCTCTCAGGAGCAAAAAACTAAAGCAATAACTATAGTAGAGAGAAAGTGAACCATCATTGCGGCGTAGGGCAATAGGGTCACATTTTGAAGTTATTCCTGGGAGAGTTTGTAATTCGAACCGCTTTCGACTCCGTCAAGTAAGAATGCAGAGATAAAACCACCACAGACGTGAGAACAGTACTCCATACAAGGACGAATCAATCTTCTTTATAAACGAAGCAACTGCTTGGGAGAAAATGAATTCCCCCTAAACAGGACTCCCAGAAACTTCAGAGTCAAGAAGTGGAATTACAGAACCGTCGAAGTAGATAAGAAAGTGGTAAGGAATTCTCGATAGTGATGGGTAGAAATTAGGTTTTTAAGGCATTAAACATAACCAGATTTCGTCTACCCCACTGAAAAAGATCCAGTTAAAATCTGAGTTTATTGACGATGTTGCTTTGAGACGAGATGCAGATCGAGTGATAGAAGTAACTTCGTCAGCATATGAGTGCATTTAGTCATTTGTAGAAGAAAGGAATTCGTTGATAAAAAGGAGAAAAATGTGCAGGGGACCGGGCAGAACTCTGAAGGGCACCATTGCTGATGGAGAAAGGGGGAGAGGCTGCATGAACGACCACAGAGATAGATCGGTAAGAGAAGAAACTATATATGAGGGAGCAAAGTGAAGGAGGGAAGCCAAAAGAGGGAGCTTACAAATGAGGCCCCGATGTCACACGCTGTCAAAAGCTTTAGATATATCAAGGGCATCTACATAGGATTCCCCATAATCTTTCAGGCATTTGTAAGATAGGAAAGATTTTCACCAGTGGATCTCTCCTTATGGAAGCCATACTGATTAGAGAGAAGACTGAGATTCAAGATGTCGGAGGTGAGGAGGGATTTGAAGACTAAGTAAATGGCAGATGTCAAAGCAACAGGACGATAGTTAGAGGGGTTAGAACGCCCACCCTTCTTAGGGATGGGATGTATCAACACACTTCCAGGAAGAAGGAAAAGTTCTGGTTTTAAAAACAGAGGCGAAACAGACGAGCAAGCACAGGTGCAATTTTGGAGGCTCACTTTCCTTACACGGGGATGGCTGCCATCAGGACCATAAGCCTTGCTTGTGTTTAGAGAAAGAAGCGCTTTTACCACAGTTCGAAAAGAGATTACGGGAAGGTGCACAGGATTAGTAATAGAGCATCAGGGGGTGAAGGAACATTAGAGTCATCTAAGGTAGAGTTAGAGGAGAAACGGGAACCAAAGAGAGTTACTTTGTCTGCGGGAGAGACAGCTATAGTACCATCAGAACGGAAAGATGAAGGAAAGGAAGAGCGACAGAAGTTGCGGGCGATTACCTTAGCTAAAGACCAGAAAGACATATCAGTGGATGACGAAAAGTTATCATTCTTCTTTGAGTAAAGGAACACATTGCTTTACGGATAACGTACTTACAGTGATTACGAGCAGTGATAAAACCTGAACGGGAGCCGGAGGAAGAAGAGATTTTCCAAGGCCAATTTGCCTAATCCCTTGCCTGAATTGGCTCGGAATAGGAACGGTTGAATCATGGATTGGAAATAGTCTCGTGGAGGAAGAGCGGATAAATGCTCCCATTCCCGCAACAATAACCTTTATTATGTGTTTGGCGGAGACAGTAGCATCACCATCACCACGTAAGAGACAGTAATTTACCCGAGAAAAGTCAGAAAAAATGTTCGTACTTTAATCCAGTCAGCTTTGTTAAGGTGCCAATATTTACGTTTAAAGGAATGGGGGTAACACTGTATTGCTACCAGATCCATAACATTAGAAGAATGGTCAGTAAAAAGGGCTCTGGATCGTTGAGACTGGAGAATGTGAGAGCTTAATTCCACCACCATCCGTATGGGAAGAATTCAACCATTCCCAATGGTGAACATTGAAAGCCAACATTTTGGTTTACGAGTGAGATGACGTCACAGTCTCATGGCAGGAGTTTAGATGGTCGAAGAGAGATATAGAATTCATAGAATTACGAAAGCAGTTGGTGAAACTAGGGAAAACAGTGGTAGTTAGGGGACAGACCATGGCCCAGATAACATCAAAGTTTTGGGAACTCGAGGTCCTTGAGGCGTGCCACAGGTGTGTTGATGTTGGAACAAGGACAGACACCACCTCTGAACCGGAATCGTGAGTGGAGATTGTAGGTGGATATGAGAGAAGAGTTAGTGAGAACATCTTAAGACAACTGGGTATATGTGACAAGTCATTTATCAGGAGAAGCACTAGACGGTGTTCAACAAAGAGGTTGCTAGAAAGACCCCAAACATATACATGTTTTTAAATACAACTTTACAAACTTTTCAGTTTCATAATTCATGTAAATTTCAACATAAGAACGATATATATTCCAGAGTTACAAACTACATACTTACAAAGTGAGCCGTGTACCTGACACCAGTGACCTGCTGCTTATCAGGCTAGGCTATCATTTGTTAGATGCACATTCCTTGCTACATACGAGGCAAGGCGATGGGGACCTGCATAAATATATAAGAAATTGGATGAGATCTACAACCACAATCACGACAACTTATTTACAAAAGTGGCAGCATTTTTCATCACATATCTATGAAAAAACTTTCAATTACCTTACAATACTTGCGTATCACACGATAAGTATTCGAGTATGCTGTCTGAAGAAATGTCGAAGCAATGGAAATACTTAGGCTTATTATTGAGACCCTCGAGAATTTGCGAGTTGATTATGAAGAAACGGGTTAGATGACTAAGTCAAGAGCCTGACTAGTATGCTTACCATTCCTAGATCGCCTGACTGACAATGCTAGTCTATAGATTCGTTATTCGTTACGACAATACAACATGAAATTTTCCTCATATAATAGTTAGAGATTCCATCCCTAGAAATAACGTTATGAAGTCAAAAAGGGAAGATGCAAGCCTAACGTGGGCAAAATTATTCTCTCCTCAGATATTATAATATTGTCATGAACCACCAAATGTCTTCATGACTTACTTATGATATACAACCACACAAATCCTTCAGTGATCATTCCTGATCGATAAGTCTGTTCAAGGTTGAACACATACTTTTTTCTTGGCCTTTTAAACTTTTCCACATTTCGGATTTAATCCTCCTCTCCAGGGATTCCTGTTTTAGCAAGAGGAAAATTCACACAGTTTTTTACAAAGTTTCCATGGCAATTTGGTGCTCCTTCTAAGCTACTGTCTTGCTGTTGTGCCAGTGGATAGGCAGATGCTTCTGTTTAACTATATTCTCTCTGTCTCAAACAGATTAGGAGCCTAGAATATAATTACCGTCCACCACCAGATAATCTTATCATTAACCATTAGGTTTCCTGTCACCTATACGACCATGTTTTCTCCCTCACACCATCTCATTAATACCGAGATATTATTTCTTTAATATACTTTGCAACTTAGCAACTCATGATCTTTATTTTACTTTAAAACCCGTGACCATGACTATATACTCTTGGTGTTTGTAGGGAGGTTTAAGGGTATTACTTGCCTCGTTCCATTCTTGATAATTCCCCTGTCCTTCCTTCCTTGTGTCTGCTTTTTTTTTTTTCAACTCATGCTTTTCATATGTTGCCACCTACCTGTATTACCATCGCTGCACATCTTTATACTGTTTTCCCTCTGACATCTGTTGAACCACATCTCTGAATCCCCTCATGTTTCGTACTCTTGGTACTAGGCTACTACTAAGTGGTTGATCGTCTGAACTTCCAAGAAACTTCATGACCAGTCCCCATCTCTGCACTTTCTCGTGAATGTGTTACGCTGACACGCACCCATACTCCCACTATAGGAAGGCGAGCTACAACCTGACTACTTTCTCGCTAGGTAGGTACGCTAGGAACCAATGATGTAGTCTGCCTCTATATAATATGGCCGTTTCTGTTATTGTAGGGTGGGGAGTAGGGTGTTCCTCTGCTGTAGCATTCGCGGAGCTGTGAAGTGTGTGGGCAGTACGTAGTCTGCTAGTGGATGTACCGTGAGTGTATGTACCACGGCTTTCTCACAGGCAGTCACTGTAACCTTTCACAGACTGTCACTGTAAGCTGGCAGACAGTAATCACTGCTGTGAAAAGTCCGTCAGTGATCTCCCTACTGAACAATCACTGTACATACCAACAATCCAGTCTTTCATAAAGTTCAGAGTTGTTTTTTAAAAGTGGCGCATGACAGCCTTTGCCTGTGTATGACAGCCCCTGACTGCGTATGACAGCCCCTGACTGCATATGACAGCCTTACACTACGTATGACAGCTACTGACTGTTCACATTGACCTCCACACACTGACACTCGAAGTACCAGAACACAAGGCCAAGTGATGCAACATAACACTGGTGTTGGGAGTGTGGGGGAAGTGGAAGCCAAGATGTTTGAAGGTGAGGAGGGAGGATCTCTCTGGAGCCAGATGACGGGAATGATCCAGGCTCAGAGACGAGGCTGGAGCAGGTGTCGACGATGCTAATGGAGGTGTCCAGCATCCTGACCCACCAAGAGCAGTAGATGAACGACATCCTGCCCTAACGACAGCTGTACACGACCAACGACTTGAAACATGAGCTGCAGCAGCGAGGTAGGCACAGCAGCAGGTACAAAAGTAGGTACAGCAGTAGGTATAGAAGGAGGTACAACAGTAGGCACAGCAGCAGGTACAAAAATTGGTACAGCAGTAAGTACAGAAGGAAATACAGCAGTAGGCACAGCAGCAGGTACAAAAGTAGGTACAGCAGTAGGTACAGAAGCAGGTACAGCAGAAGGTACAACAGTAGGTACTGCAGCAGGTGCAGGCTTTAGATACAGTAAGGCAGGAGCTACAGGAAAAGCTTGGGTACCAAGCGGTAGAGGCTGGTCAGTACACACACTGGGTGATTTGACACAGCGGGAGGACTGACATGAACAGAACATCGACCAACTGGAGGAAGGAGCGGTCCACAATATGGAGCAGCTGGACTTGATGACGGGTAAAATGTAACAGTTTTGGCAGCATCTACAGGTCGGACCTCCCCGACCGTGGCCAGGTTGGGAGAGCCGGACCAGTACGGACTCAGGCACTACCGGGATAACTAGTACACAGGGTATACCCCGCGACCGGGACTATGGAGGGGCATCCGACTCCCGGAATGTCTTAATCGTTGTGACCCATCAACCATGACTGGAGAGGCAGGAAGGAGGCTGTATACTGCAGGCTGCACACACTTGACGGGACGACTATGTGGGAGTCGTACTTGGCCCAACTCGAGCTGATGGTGGAGGTGAACGACTGGACACTGGAGGAATGTGCCGCTCAGCTGGCCTCCAGCTGGAGTGGATCGGACCTGGAGACCCAGGGAAACTTACCCAGGTTGGGGGCGTGGGCGGGCGGGCGGGCGGGCTGCAGAAACATTACGTCATCCCTCACCAATGCGAGGTTCTCCCCAGCAGAGTTCAGGTCCAGGGACACAACAGGAGGAGAAGCTCTGAGGTTGTGACCCAGAATCAAGAAGGGATGGTCTTTAGGATGTCCCTGACCACGTACTGAGAATGTAAATTTACTTTTTGAACTAGTTCATCAATTCCCCGGCCAGCACTGCTCTCCATGTTACGGGTGAAGCAGGCCAGGCCAGGCCGGACAAGCTACGGGACGCCTTGGCCAGCATGATGGAAGGTGGAGTCCATCATGCTGACCAACAAGGGTGAAATGACCACTTCGTAAGAGAGGTCTATGGAGGAACATGGAGGTCGTTCAGGACCTGAGATGACTGACAAGAAGGAGCACGTATCATCCAGGTCAGGAGGCAAGATGTGACACAGACCATGAAGGCCACTGGAGGTGTAGCTGTGGTGAGTCAGATGTCCCTCTAAAAGGACAAGACAACTCAGGAACTGTGGACCACAGAATGTGGAACAGCGGACGTATAACAAACATGTGACCATGAACTCTGGTTGGGTTGGTAACCTACAGCGGGGTAATCACGTAGGGCAGAGTGACTGGCCAATCCTAGTCGCCTGTAATGAGGATTCAGTCAGTTGCATGTACATGATGGGTGCGACCAACGGTGAGTTGGTAACACTGGTGGATATGACATCTAACCAGAGCTGTGCGTGGGCGGGTGTGCTAAGTTCCCTCTACCATACAGTTTCGAGAACGGCCGTGTGGAGGAGTACCGGACTCCACGTAGCTGTATAGTACAAAGAAATATAAAGCTGCATATTAGGGACATGGTCGACATCCATCCCGTGCTCATAGATGCTAACTGGATATTAAGATGATGGAGATGGTCAGTGATGGTGGTATTTGTCTGAAGGTTACCAAGACCTTGACCTCCATGATTTTGGGTAGGAGTTCCGTCGTCATCCTTTCACTGTATGAGACTATTGTCTGCTGCAGATGGGATAGCCTAAGCTAGGCTAGGTCTGATCGTGGATAGGCTAGGCTAGGTCTGTCCTGTATAGGCTAGGCTAGGTCTAATCGTGGATAAAGCAGACCGTACGATCGTCGAGAGATTGACAATGGTTAGGATGTTAGCGGACACAGGTCACAGGGTGTTAGTCCAGGTTAGATTAATGACCGGACACGAACAGCTGCCAGTGGATATCATTACCGGATGACCATATGATGAAGAGGTGCCAGAAGCCATATAAAAGCTTATGACGGAGCTGCAGGAGCGATGGAAGGACTTCCTGGGTAGGTTATGAAAGGACAGTATGACGATAAATCCCGCCAAGCTAATTTCCGGTGCTGTATAAGACGCAGCTTGGCAATCCTCGGAGGAATAAAGGAAGGTTGTCGAAGCTGACGAGCGACTGTGAACCCCTTACCACTACCTAGAGTAGCTGTCTGATCTTATGTACCAAGTCCGTGGAACGAGGAGGTCCAAGCCTAGTACAGTAAGCTTATGTGTATTTCACAGTCCTGTTTGTTGCTACTTGATTCAGATACCTCACAAACTTTTCAGTAAGTTTGTAATTCATTTCTTTATTCATCCCACTTGACTTCCTATCTTTCTAAGGACGCTAATACTTTCAAGATAAAGTATTACATTCCTGAAGTTTGCGTACTTCAGCTATAACCAAGTGTTCGAGACTTATCCAATTTACTTTATCTGGTTAATGGCACAAATGTATTGTAGTCAACTCATCTAAAATTGAGAAACATCATCCAATTTACTTTATCTGATTAATGGCACAAATGTATTGTAGTCAACTCATCTAAAATTGAGAAACATCATGTTTACTCTGAAGTCAAACCGGCAGTTTAGAGCGAGTCTTGACATAATTGCGTGTTTTTGGTTGTAATCGACCACGCAGGGGCTGGTTAGATCTGTTCGTGGACATTACTGTATCCAATATACACTGGGTCTCGGACAGTGTGATTGAGAAAATAGGCTTGTTTGTTTTATCAATTAGTCTGTTTTTCTCTTGGTCACCTGCTCTAAGGTCCCAGATGAAATTTACTCGGGATTCAAGTTCATCATAAAACAATTTATTCTTTTCTTCAAACTCTGAGGTGTCTACACACTGCCGCAAAAAATAATTGTGGACGTCTTACCTATTCATTCCAATACACAGTGAATTACATCAGAATATTTCTTCCTACCCGGCATCTCTTAGGATCGCTAACTCTGATAGTAAGTACTTTTTATTTACTCTTGGTCTCTGTTATTGTCATGATATAAGGCTTTAGTGATAGAGCATATCACGTTGGAACTGTTGGGCATGTGAACGGAGGCGTCGTGAGACGTGACGTGACCCACTCCACAGGTGACTCAGTGCTCACGTAAGATCGTCAGAAGCGTCGGGGACAATGTTCTCCCGTGGACCACACCAGCCAGGGTCGTCACAGGGCTCCAGCCATTGGCTGAGCAATTGTATAGTTTCCAGGATGATCTATATTGTGTTACAAGCTCGTACGGCGCAGTGACGTCATAACGCACCATAAGGGCACCCCTTAGAGATAGTTGGATTAATATATGGGTGAATACTCAATTAGCCACAGATATTGACAAGCTAAAGTGGTGTCACCCTGTAATATCTGTGAACTCTGAGGAGACGGTTCAGTTTATATATATTTGGGATGTAAAGTTTAAGATGTTTTCGAATCGGTGTCCTCATTTTTTTTTTTATATTTTTCTTCCAAAGGAAGACGGCATTATTCTTAAATATGCCAAGTATAATGTTGACCTTTTTACTACCCCTTCACGCTGAGCAGAACGGGACTTGCTTGCTGATCACCCTGGGATATTCAGTCCGGAGTGGGATACTGGCCACTCTAGAAGGGATTTCAAAGCCACATTGACAGATTTCGAAACCATCCTCATCCAGATCCGGAAATATTCTTAAAAGGTAAAGTTTTGAGGCGAAGTGTTTGGCTGATGTGAAGTGGGTGGGAGAGATTTAGGATTACATGATCGTTCATTTTCGTTTAATACAAGTATTGATAATGCCAACTATCTGCTCAGCACTTTATTTTTGCTAGCCAATATGGAGGAACAGCTGGGAAGATTATGGATTATGGTAAATAAGTTGACCTAGGAACATCTTTAAGGACCATTCAGGTGAGGGAAGACGTTACGTAGTTCTTCGTGCAAGAAAGCACCGAGCTGAACAACGTGAATCATTCAACATACAGACGAAGACCAAGGAAGATCACACGAAGAGAAAATGAAGGACGTGGTGAGGGCGCAGTGCGCCCGGAGTAGAGACCAGTGACACGAAAGTACCTAAATAAGCTCGACTTCAGGAGTCAGATGACCTGATTCATATTGATTAGCAGGTGAGGAGATATACCACATCACAGGATGTAAAGACAAGGGAAAACGTGCCACAAGCTTGAGTTCTCTAGTGACAGGCAAGACATTGGAAACACGATGTATGGCTGATGCTGAAGCGGCGCCTCACGACACCGAGACCTTACTGAAGAGGTTCAGACCTCACGGCTGAAGGGGATACAGATGCCGGGTCTGGGCAACGTGTGTCGCCCTCACAGTGTATAACGAGAGTGGAACTATTTTGAGAGTGGAGTAGAGAGTAAAAAAAAAAAAAAAAAAAATCGGGAATGTACTTGTGATGATTTGTCAAGTTTAGTGTTGGTGGAGCAGTTTGATAGCAGGAAATGTTAATGAAGGTGATCATCCGCGACCTTAAGTCTGTTGATACAGCCAAAGTGGCGGGATTTACTGATCACTACAGTAAGGCAAGACGAGGATGGCGACTTCACCCAGAATAAACCGTCGGTGAAGGCTGGTGTCACGTATCCGACCAATGTAAGGGAAGGAGGCGATCAGCGGATGAAACCGCCAGAGGTGAGGGTAAATCTAGAGTTTCTGGCACGGGCGGCGTATGTGGGACGGACGGGCACATACGTGGCTGTAAATGGTCGCCCATCGCGAGACAGGGTAGCAAGACGACGAGATCAACAGAAGGTGCAACCTGGGCATGAGGGTCTCAGTCAGCCTGTGTTAGAGTGTGTGTGGCTGAGGCGCCTGGGGTACTTCAGCCACACACATCCCTGCACACACGGACACGTGAACCCTAGCGATGGTGCTGCACGTGTGATGGTGCACAGGTCACCAGGCCCACGTGGTACATGGGGCTACATGAGTGTGAGACGATGATAATACCAGGACTGAGTGGATGATGAGTCGCAGGCAAAGGCTACAGGCCTTAGATCTGCCACGGAAGAGAGAGGAATAGGGGATAACCTGATCATAATCTTTATGGTTCTAAATCAGATCAATGATGAAGACATTACAGATCTATGAGAAATGGCAAGATACAACAACCAAAGGTCATAATGCGAAACTAAGCCAAAAATAGAAAAAATACTTTTATAGTGTGAGAGTAATGGATTACTGGTGTCAGCTGATTGAGGAAATAATAGTAACGGCAGACAGCACACACAAGATTAACAAGATGTCTGACAGTAGATCAGTTGATGAGGTTCAAGAGATGGGGGGCCAAGAAGTGCAAAACCTCCCCCTTTTTCGCCACCTTGACGAGCACAAACACGTAAACCCTCACTCGTACATGCATGCCTGGGGACTAGTGGTAAACACTTGGAATTCAAGGACGGCATGAGGGGAAAATGCACCTGATATTGTTGTTATTGTGGAGACAAAACTGACTGAGGAGATCAGATCTCACGTCTTCTGTCCAGAGGGAAAGAGAAGACAAAAGACAACGAGGACTGGCCCTCCTAGTTCTCGAGAGACAAGCTCTTGTGTCGGGAAATACTGGAAGATGACCCAGACAGATAATGCATAATGTAGAGAAGTGCGACGTGGGAGGTCAAGGTTCAGACTTCACCAGGTTGTCCAAGGTTAACTGGCGAGCTGTGGTGGGTGCCATCGCCAGCCACAGTCTTCGTGTTCGGGCCAGCCTCAGGGTTGTGAGGTGTAGGCAAACCATCTGTATACCACATGCTGAGGTAGTCCCTGGAGTGACCCCTGCGATGGTCAGGGTAAAATAATCAAACGTGTTTTGAGCTGAGGAGTTGAGGACATACATAATGAATGGAAGATCAGGGAACAGTCTGCGAGAGAAGATGTGTTCTTGAAAGCTACTGCAAGATCGAGAAGAGAACAAATAAACATTGGTAGACTTCATTAGAGTTGTAAAGACAACCAGAACTCCGTCCTCTGAAAGATCTTTGTCAACACTGATGAATCACCGGGGAAAGAGGAAAATAAAGTTTCTCTTTTATGAAGAGAGAGAGTTGGTAGTGCCCAGCGTCTGCAGGACGGACCAACCAAGATAAAGTTATCATAAAAGACACAAGAAAGTTTTAATACTTTTGATGATCACTGAGAATACACTTGACACGCAAGCGGTTACCTCACAGGTCCTAGCGGGCTGAGACAGTTACCTCAGGTCCTGGCGGGCTGAGACAGTTACCTCAGGTCCTGGCCGGCTGACAGTTACCTCACAGGCCATGGCCGGCTGAGACAGTTACCTCACAGGTCATGGCGGGCTGAGACACTTACCTCAGGTCCTGGCCGGCTGACAGTTACCTCACAGGTCCTGGCGGGCTCAGACACTTACCACACAGGTCA
>JAUUDZ010189490.1:0-15728 GCA_032361705.1 Panulirus versicolor | reverse complement strand
AGAGAAGAAAAAAGCATATGGTAGATTGATCAATAGGAATGAATCAGTGGAAATTTAGCAGAGGAGGGAAGAATACAAACTATGTAAGTGGAATGTTAAGAAGCTGATAGAGGAAAGCAAAGAAAGGTTAGATGAAGATTTTGGAAGAAAGTTAAGTGAAAAGTTTTGGGATAATAAGAAACTATACTGGAAGGAGGTAAAAAGAAAAAGAGGTGGATGTAAGAGTGGAAATGGTGATGTAAGAAGTAAGGAAGGGGAACTGTTGAATCAAAAGGAGGGATAAAAGAAAAATGGAAAGATTATTTCAGATAACCCAGTTGTGGACCAGGCCTCCTGCTGTCTGACTTTCTCATGTTTCTCATGTAATGTGGGAGAAGGGGAAGCAGTAGCTGTTACATGCACAGGTATGGAGGAGGGAAGAAAGGGGAAACTAGTGTAGGGGCCTAAAGCACAGAGGGAGGTAAGAAGGGCAATAATGAGACTGAAGGTAGGAAAGGCACCTACAGTGGATGAGATTATGGCTGAAATGCTAAAGTATGGGGGAGAAAGTGTGACAAAATGGATGCATCTCATATGTAAT
The DNA here is from genome assembly GCA_032361705.1 of Panulirus versicolor. Lineage (NCBI taxonomy): Eukaryota > Metazoa > Arthropoda > Malacostraca > Decapoda > Palinuridae > Panulirus > Panulirus versicolor. The sequence continues at coordinate 15,148 of JAUUDZ010189490.1, read as the reverse complement.
TTAGCAAGGAAACATAAGGTTATGTATGAGGATTTTGTGATACATATAATTGTTCCTTTATTGAAGGGAAAAGGTGCTAAGGAATCATAGGGGAATAAGTCAGTTAAGTATACCAGGAAAAGTGTATGCAAGATTATCAATTGACAGAGTGATGGAAGTGACAGAATGCAGAATAAGTGAAGAGCAAGGGGGTTTTAGAAAAGGTAGGGGATGTGTGGATCAGATTTTTGTACTAAGGATGACCATGGAAAAGTATTTAGCAAAAGATAAGAAGTTGCATGCAGCTTTTATGGATCTGGAGAAAGCGTATGGCAGAGATGAGTGGAATGCTTTGTGGGATGTGTTAAGAATATACAGTATAGGGGGACCACTGCTGGATGGTGTAAAAGCCTTCTATACAAGAGAAAATGCATGTGTAAGAGTAGATGGAGAGGTGAGTGAAAGTTTTGGGATACAGGTAGGTGTGATCCAGGGCTGTGTTATGTCACTGTGGCATTATGATATAAATATGGATGGAGTGATAAGAGATGAAAGTAAAACTAGGGAAAAGGGGTGCAGAGATGAAGTGTGGCAGTGAGATATGGTGGCTAGTGGCAAGCCTGTTTGCGGATGATACTGAGTTGTTTATGAAGAGGGAAGAGGAGTTGCAGAAGGTTGTGTGTTTTATGGTGTGTGTAAGTGGGGGTAGATAGAAAGTATATGCAAGCAAAAGTAAAGTAATGGTGTTTGAAAGAAAATGGAGTGAAAGTATAGATTTTGTAAACCCACACAGAGAGGACGAAGAAAGGGTACTAAATTGCACTGTGGATATTTGGGGGAAAAGACTGGAAGAAATGAGGGAATCTAAGTAGCTGAGAGCTGTCTTGGGAAAGTGTGGTGATATGGAAGGAGAGATAAGGGAGAGAGCAGTACAGGATAGAAGAGTTATTGGGTCCCTTAACAGAATAATGAAGGGTACAGGTGTAAGTATGGAAGTAAGAATGGATTAAAGAACAGCATAGTCCTCCCAACCCTGACCGATGCAGCCAAAACATGGACGTGGAATGAGCACAGAAATCAAGAATCCAGGCTGTGAAAATGAGCTATTTGAGAACATCATGTGGTGTGACTAGATGAAATGAATAAATAAATAAAAGGATGTATGAAAGATGTGGTATGGCAAGGAATGCAAAGGGAATGAATTGTGGAGTGGAAGAATGGGTAAAACATAATACTTTGAGGAGGTTTGGGTATGTGGAGAGAATGCAAGACTGGGAGTTTACCAGGAGAACATGTGATAGTACAATTAACGGGGTTGGTGTGAGTGGAAGACCACCTATGACATGGGCAAATAGGGTGGAGGAATGCTGGAGGGAGAGAAACAGAGGAAGAATGCATGGAATTGTGTATGCAAGGGCAGGAATAAGTGGAGGAATAAGTGGAGACTCTTTTTCTGTGGCCACCCCTTGACGGGAGTTCCCAGAGGGAATGGGCATCAGAGATATAGATAGAGGTTGTATCCCAAACATTTCCTTATTCAGCTTATAATTTTGCTAGGATGTTCTTACAATGTTCAATCTAAAGAACCATTTGTAAACAAACACCTGTTAGTATTACCCTGATGAGAACTTATTTAATGTTCCTGTTTTGTTAAAACAAATCTTAATGTAGTCTTCAGCAATAATGATACAGTTAGGGAAAGCATTCAGAGAAAATCTTAACAAAAAATCTGTAACTCCGCAGAAGGGTTATGTGTACAATATCCCCCATAAAAAGTGTGGTCAGTTTTACTCTAGTCAAACTGGTAAGGTTCTTAATATCAGGGTTAATCAACATAAGACCAATGCATTACTTGTCCACCTCAAAGACTTCGGTCATCAAACTGACAGGAGCAATGTTAAGGTTTTCACGTACAATAACTCAGTAATGGACAGAAATATTGTTGAATCATCTCTTATTTAACATAGTAGAGATATTATTATGGATCAAAAAGTTGGTTTACACTGGTCATCAAATTGACTGGGGCAATGTTAAGGTAATCACATACAATAACTCAGTAATGAACAGAAATATTGTTGAATCATCTCTTATCAAACAGAGTAGAGGCATTATTATGAATCAAAATTTTGGTTTACATATATCAGATAACCTTATAAGTGAAACAAATTGTAAATAAGTTTCCAAGAACATAGGTTAACCTGAGTTTGTGACCTGAGAGAGGTGAGGTCATCAAAGGTGACGTGTGTCTTATTCCCTTCACCTGTTTCTTAATCTATTTGGCTGCCCCACCCATTAGTGGCTGGTATGTTATATTCTGGTTCTCTTAATCTGTATTCAGTCCAGATGATGTGATTATACATAAGCACTACATGCTGTAATTTCCATTTCCTTGTGCTTTTACCTGCAAGGAATGGAGTGAATTGGAACAATGTGGTATACTGCGTTAGTGAGGCAGCACAAGGAAACTGACAAAAGAATGGCCCAACCCACCCACATACACATGCATGTACATAAATGCCCACACACACATATACATACCTATACATTTCAATGTGTACATACATATACATACACAGACATATACATATATACACATGCACATATTCATACTAGCTACCTTCAGCCATTCCTGTTGCCAACCCGCCACACAGGAAAAAACATCCCCCTCTCCCCTGCCTGCGTGCGAGGTGGCGCAAGGAAAAGACAACAAAAGTCACATTTGTTCACACTCAGTCTCTAGCTGTCATGTGTAGAGCATATATATATATATTCTATTTTATATCATACTTTGTCGCTGTCTCCCGCATTAGCGAGGTAGTGCAAGGAAACAGACAAAAGAATGGCCCAACCCACCCACATACACATATATATACATAAACGTTCACACACCCACATGTACATACCTATACATTTCAAAGTATACATACATATACATACACAGACATATACATATATACACATGCACATATTCATACATGCTGCTTTCATCCATTCGCGCCGCCACCCCGCCACACATGAAATGACACCCCCCCACTCCCCGCGCTTGCGCACTAGTATCGCTAGAAAAGGACAAATGCCACATTCGTCCACACCTATCTCTCGTTAGATTTCCGTTTTGAGGTCCTCTAATTAACAAAGAAAAATATGTGATTGATGCAATTATCCCTCTACTTTGTTCCTTTATTTTGATCCATCACTTTACCACTAAAACACAATGCTTTAATGTTATTTTTACTCTGCTGAGCCTTCTACTAACGAACCTCAGCCCGTCTAATTCTGTAGTACAGAAGGGCTTATATGTAATGACATAGCAAGGGCAAAAAAAAAAAAAGCCTCAACCAAGGTCATCTTTATTAAAGAGAAAAAGAATAAAGAAATTAATCAGGGCTCCGTAAATACTGGTTGTATTTACACTTGTAAAACACTACTGATACATGTTGCAAACCCTGAAACGAAAAACGTAGTGCATCAAGAAGCAAATGTGATCATTGATAATTGGCTCACTCTTAGGTACGGAGTTTCGGAACTCGTTCATACTTACACGAAGCCATGACAAGCAACAGATAGTTCGGTGATTATTATCGTATTCAGCGGGTATTAAGTAATTTTTTCATGCAGGTATCACGTTGCACTTCACTGGGAAGCAGGAAAAGGATGAACTCATTGCGAGAAAAGGTCTTTGTGAAATTATACTCCATTCGCAAAGTACTCCATTACCTGTTGCAATTAAGTTTGCTTTACAAATATCTAGATATCCATCCAGGTATGGATATATACATGTATGTTTCTCTGGCTTAGGTTTGAACAAAAAATCTAGGTTCTGATTTCATTTTTTTTTTCTTTTTACTAATGACTGCGCACTATAATCATTACCATTTACCATTACTGTTCAATTGTCTTCAATCGTACTGCACTCATCCATTCGGGCCGTTGCCTTTAGCAGTTTTCAGTCTTCTGATCACACATGGGTGTAATTCTGATAGAAAAATACTAGTATTACTAACCACTATCTTTACAATAATCATGGTTTTATTGTTCGTGGTAGAAAGGCTCAAGAAGTCTCCCAGCCGTGGAACCCACTCAAAAAAGAATAAGGCACCCAGCGCAACCTTCATCTCGCAGACATCGGGGACTGCGCAAATGAACCAGTTTAAGGGACTTGGGTTCCTTGGACTCTTATACTCTTTTCAGCGAAGATAAGAGAGGGAATATGGTCATCTTGGCGAGACTGGGGCTAACGATCCTAATTTCGAACCCAGTGTCTTTTGGAATGAAAGAAACCCCTAGCCACTTTTACCCAACAGCTTGCAGCCTCTCGTCATCCTCTGGTCAAAAACTTTAGCCTGATTAATGCATAAAAATGTATTTATTCGGATAAGGAAAGTTGCAACGTGACATGCATGAACTACAATTATAACAGGCAGGAACTTAGTTCGTAAAGGATGTGGTTTTAGAATTATCCCGAACACTTGATTGTTACTTGATAATATTAATTGTTCTTTATCGGGAGAGAGGTGTTATTCAAGTAGAACCAAAACGATAGTTAATTCCATCTTTAAAGAACATATTTTTACTAATTAATGGTCTTATCATACATTTTGAAAGAGTCTGAGGAGATTGTACTCTTAAAACACCGTCCTTGGTGATTCTAACACTAGTACATTACATTCATATCGCCGGGAGTTTAATGTTTTAAAGGAGGGACGGAATCATTTTACAGAGTATGATATTTTTTTTAGAGACATTATTATATCTTAAGACATTAAAAATGGTAGAAAATTAAATTTGTAATTTGTGCGTATCCCACACGTCAACAAAGTGGTGATCGGCGATCAGCTGTTCACAAGAACACGCGAGAAATTTAGGTAATTATTCTTTAAGAAAAATTGGTGCAAGATAGTGGCATGAATAATGTTAGCCAGTGTGAAAGTTTGCATGTATCTGCCACGTGTTAAGACCAAGGGTTAAGGCTTAATTGTCATTTGTAATGTGTAAATGTAGTGCTCAGGGTTGGGGCACAAGGCCAGTCAGGCTGTGGGAGACCATCTCATGGGGGTCATCACTGTGTAGCCTAATATAAGCTGATGTGACGGTAAACAGCTCTGGATATTGAGTAATTTTGTTCAGTAATGCAAGTGTAAGGTTCAAAGAATATAGTAATAGTTGCAGAGCTTGAATTTGGGGTGTTATTGAGTTATAGTAAAGGTTATAGCAGTATATCAAGGGTGAATGTGGGGTTAGTCACTGTAAAAACTTTTTTGGTTTCTGCACAAAATGATTTAATGAATTTAGTAATAAAGTGGCGCAAGGAAAATGGACCGTATTGGCATACTATTTGAACCACCTGTGCTGATATATCATTTGGTAAGATAATATGAAATTTCGTACAGTGTTTATGGTCCATTATACCGCAGAATACTTGACTGAAGAGGATGGGGCTTAGGAGATGCTCAGTGAGGAAAATTGTGGGAACAAGTGAATGATATTTAGCAGATGTGCGTACAAACCATGTTAAGATCTAGTTTCCTTGTTTAATACATAGGAATCTACAGTCCGAGTTAAACTCAAGAAGTGTTTGCTTAATATTCTGGTAGAGTGTTACCAAACTTAACCTATGGTATATTGTAGTTTCTGGAATTGGTCTTAAAAAATGAATGAAATCATGATTTTGTAATGCTACCATATATGCTATACTTTATCTTTCTGTTTAGAAAAAAGAGAATTGGATTCTTCATGAGCAAAGATGGATCACATTGCATATGAAAATGCTTGCCTTGGTGAATGCCATTCATATTCAGAAGCATTTTTAAGGTTTTAACATTCATAAACTTCATTAAACAGAATTATTCTGAAGTGATACACATCAGAAAAGCTCCTGAACGTATAATCAAAGCCAGTATCAGTTGTTGCATAGTGGCGTGTCATAGCACTCCCTGTTATCCAACTGCTTGGTGTTTATTTCATGTAGGTTGTGGAGTATAAACTGGACAGTTTGTTTGTAGCTGTTTGCTGTCACTTTGCATTTAGAGCACTGATATTGAAGACCATAATCAAAAAGTTGCTGTGCTTAAAGATTCCTGTTTATGAAAATAAAAGACATACCGTAAGAAAGTGTGTGAAAATGATATGAAAAATAACAAACCTTCCATATTTGTCAGGAAAATTTTCCGAATAGCTATAATGAAGATGACTGCTGTCCATACAAGTTAAAGTTCAAGATTGATACCATCAGCTAGAAAGGAAATATTTATAAATGAATATCAAATTTTTGGTAAATTTTTTTCAAGAAAAAATTAGACTTGGGGCTATCAGCTTTATCGCACTGTTTATTGAAAGCCATATGAGAATAAGACTAAGATGATGCTATAGTATTGATAAATACAGAATTTATCAAGAAAAGAAGTAATTGGACAAATATGACCCTAAATTATGTATTTTTATCATTATACTACCTTTACTTCACAGATTACTTGAGATGTATGAGGTGTTTAGATATAATCTTTTGAGTTCAGTATTAATAGAATATAGATTATTGATGATGCCTAGACTGAGAATCTTAAGAACCGTATTCTGAAAGAGTGTAGTAACCGAAGCTTTATATTTTCAGATTTTAGCATATTACTATGCAGGCTGCTAGTGCAGTTCATGTGTCAGAAGCTTGGTGGACTGAGGCTTGCAAAAAGGTTAAGAATGCTGTTGTGTTTATTGACAATTACACAGCAGAATGTCTACATTGGAGTGGTGGTCTTACCAGATTAGTCAATGCAGGAGCAAAGAATGTGAAAGAATTCTCATCTTTTGAGGTAAGTGTCAATGTATGGCTTAACGTGGGTTTTCTTTTGAGAAGTGAATTCCACTGTTACCATTGCTAACCCAGTAACTTGTGGGTTTCATTCATGGGGTAGGGTTTCAGCGAAATGGGTGAAGAAGGGATTTGCCTTTATTTGACCACTATTTGACATGATTAGGAATATATGGTGCATGTCTTGCATAAAAGTTTTTTATGGCATGATGCCTAATAGACTCGCAATCTTCCTGAAATAATAGAATTGTTTTGCTATGTACAACATCCTGAACACCTAAAACTTCCCATTTTTCGAAGCTGTGTTGTTGATATTCCCAAATTGGGCCCAGAATACCCAGATAAATCTCTGCCTTTGTAATATCTTTATTTTATCATTAATTTCATCACTTTCCACTGTGTGTCCTTATTTTTCCATATGCCTCTTTGGCTCATGTAAGTTCATTCATCAGATGCTGTCTCAGCATTTCAGCCATGTTATGTACATTGTAATCAACTTGGCTAATATTAATGCATTTTTAGCTCCAAATGATATGGAAATGAAAGGATTTTCAGTATTGTTTTTAATTGATTCTCTTCCTGATTTCATGAATTACAGAATAAGCAATTATGTGGTGTAAATCATGATATAGCTCCTTGATTGACCACACTTGATATACATATTTCTTTTTATTCATGTGTTTATCAAAGTTTTTCATTCAGAGAAGCTAGATTCATACCTACAGTTGGGTAGATTTAGCTCTATAACATTTTATGTTTGTATTGTTAAGTTGTTCATATTTATTCTTTATTTGAGACGAGCAAATATTTTGCCTGAGGTACCTCTCCATTTAGCAAGGAAAGATTCTCTGAACATTAACATTTCTGTACGTTAGTTATTTCTCATTATCCTTATTCTTGTACCTGAAGGAAGAGAAATAATTTTTTCTCTCCAGAGTGGTCACAAGGAGGATGTGAAAGCAGTTTTCATGGTGAGCAGTGCTGTTCGAGACACAACAGTTACCATATTACAAGATATCATTCAAGCCTCCAGTTTTCAATACTGCATCATTATCACATCTGCACATCCCAACGTTCATACTTATGCCAGCTATGGTGGCCGTGAAGCTGATGAAAGTGTCTTCATGAGTGACTTGGAGGAAGATGTATTGACTTGGATGGGCAACAGGGTAATATTATGATATACAGTTTTGTATTTTAAAGATGAAAATGAGAATATTTATAAATGATCTATGAAACTATGCACTCGATCCACCACATATTCACGAGGATGGAGATAGAGACAGTATACCACAATAGAACAGAAGTTTAAGGATCTGTACTTAAGCATACTTTTGGCGGATTGAAAGATAGCATAGATACCCATAAATGGGAAATAGACAGAGTATGGTGTATGAGAGATTTGGTATAGCAGGGAATGCAGTGATGGAGTTGGTTAAATGTAATACTTGGAGATGGTTTGGGCACATGAATGCAAGATGGGAAGTTTTCGAGGAGAGTGTGTGATAGTATGATTTAAGTGGTTGATGTGAGAGGAAGACTACCTGTGACATGGAGAAATAGAGTGGAAGAGAACTGGAGGGAGAGAAATGGAAGAAGAATGTGTGGAATGTGTATGCAAGGGAGATATTAAGAGCACAGATAAGTGGGAACTCTTTTGCCATGGCATCCCCCTTGATGGGAGTTCCCAGAGGAAATGGGCATCAGAGATATAGATAGATGGATTGACAGACTGGTTGCTAATGATCATGAATGAATTTGATGTAGCTTCTTCAGTTTGGAGGCACATGACCCAGGTTAAGTATCATTTAGCTCTTCTTTGTTTGAGTATATATTGAAGCCTGCAGTTGAATACAGAATAGCTAATACTAAGTGTTATCTTTCATATATTTTTGAATTTCTGCCTTGTCAGAAGTAGAAAAAAATCATGAAAACAATATAGTAAGTTGTATTTCGTTTAACTTTTACAGCATTACACTGTAGAAATATTCAACATACCTTTGGTTGTGGTACCATATTCAGAAAATCTGCTCATGATGCCACCATTTTCCAAGTTATATCCTCTGCTTGGCTCCGACGTTCCAAGAATATCTAAGCTTCAGCAGTCATTAGCTAAAGGAGATAAGATAAAACCTGTTGAAAATTTAGGTGAGTGACCCAATATGTTTACCATTGTTGAAAATCTTGGTATGTAACATTTATGGCAGGATGGATGGTGCCACCATAAATTAGAATAAAAGTTAACTTATGCTGCAAATATTGGGCACCAACCATTGTCCATATCTGTCTTAATAAACACTCCTCCCACACAATGTCTTTATCTGATGTCATTAAACTCATTTATTTGATTTATTTCAAAGAGAGAAAAGGGGCAACAAAAGGTGGATTGAAATGATGGTATTATTAAACTAATAAAGGAAGAAATGGTTGGTGTAAGACAAAAATTTGGGTCACTTACAGAGTTCAGGGCACAGTCAATCATTTAAAAGAAAGTTAATTGATAGGCTTTATTATACCGATAAGAACAGATATGGCCGTTACAAGACTAATGAAATTTTAAGCATGAAGGCCCTAAGCAGTACATTCATAGCATCACTAACATTGGTAAAGGGGGCATCTTGAAAACAGCCGCAAAAGGACCTATTGTTTAGTTGACTTGCTGTCAGTGGATTCACCCAGAGCATGTGAGGCGTCTGGGGTAAACCATAGAAAGGTCTTTGGGGCTTGAATGTAGATAGGGAGCTGTGGTTTTATTGCATTACACGACAACTAGGGACTGAGTGTGAATGAATGTGGCCTCTTTTGTCAGTCTTCCTGGCACTACCTCGCTGAAGCGGGGGGTAGCAATGCTGTTCCCTGTGGGACGGGGTAGTGACAGGAATGGACGAAGGCAAGCAAGTATGAATATGTACATGTGTATATACGTATATGTCTGTTCATGTATATGTATGTGTAGGTGCATATATGGATATTTATGTATATATTTGTGTGTATATGAATGGTTGGGCCATTCTTTGTCTGTTTCCTGGCGCTACCTTGTTGATGCGGAAGACAGCGATTGGGAAAAAATTAATTCTCTTGTATATAGTGATACTTTAACATCAGCAATGCTTGCCTAGGGTGGTCAACAGGGAAACAAGGGCTCTGGACACCTACATTTATTAACCACAATTCAAGGCCTGTAGCTAAGTTGTTATACTCCTAGGTTGCCACACACAGCAACCTAGCCAAAGCTGACTTTTACTTGGTTTTCTGAAATATGTAAACCTTGAGTATTTAAACATTTTTTTGTTTTGCTAGCATAGTGTGTGTGTGATGTTTGCCCTTTGGACATTGAATCTCTCTTTGCAAAGCTATAAACAACAAAGGAAGGGAAGCATGCTTTGATTTAGCCCATTTTTAAGAAAGATCATTCAAACCTTTCCAAGTATTGCCTCATTGCTCTTACTTCAACTGTTTTTTCAGTTTTCAAAAGTGTCTTCTACTTTCACTGTCTTAAATGCTTAAAATCTTATTTCCTTCTTTCTGATCACTGGTATGCCTTTTATGATTTAAACAACAAAGGTACTGATATTCTGCAATCCTAAAATGTATTGATATTGTAAACCATATGAGAAGTTCTGCCTTAATTTAGAATGATTTTGTGGAAAAGATTTAAGAGACCTACACAGAGATGCTAGAGGAGCTGATGTGCACTCCACATATTAGTCAGATGCTTGCTTACAAGTTGCAGCCAATCAGCACTCAGTTTGCTAATAGACAGAGTGTGCAGTAGCGGCACAACATATGCAGCAATATCTCCATAGCCCAGAATGACACCTGTTATCCCCCCTTGTAACCAGCACACTGGCAAATCTTCGAAATGTTTGATTTATGGAAAGAATGACGTTCAGAGCATCTGGGTTTGGTTGGTATTACTGTATTTACTTGAAACATATGATACTACCTTTCCCTGAAGAGCAGAGTACTTCCCATCGTCACTGAACAAGAAACTGTTGTGAGATGTGAACACAGGAATGTAATGAAGAGATCTCATTTGAATAAGGTTCACTGGCTTGAAGTGTAATTGATAAGCTGTATGTGGTTTTAGGAAATGAAAGGAACTTGTATTTACATTGATTTCAGTAAGCATAGAACTGGTGCTTAGTTATTTAAAGTGAGTTGATGGTCATTATAAGTTCAGTAAATAGACTTGGTCATTGATTTTACCATCCAGAACAATGTCTAGGTTGTACAGAAAAGCTATGGTACTCTCAGCCTCATTTGTCAGGCTCAGAAAAAGTAGGTAAGGTAATAAGTGAAATATACATGTTATTTTAAAGTTATGCTGTAAAATTAGTAACTGGCAGGAAGAAAGCCATTATAATTATGAGTGTATTAAATTACACTTACTTTTTCAGGTGAGGTTGAATTTCACCACCTTCCCCATGAGATGCGAATATTAATACGACAGTTTGTTACCTGCATTCATAGTATCTTGCAGGGAATGAATGCTAGGGATGAAATATACACTGTTGGACATACCTCTCGAATTATAGGGACAGAACTTGATGCATTTAATCCTGCAAGACAGAGAAGAAAGGTAATATTGATTCATTGCTCTTACTGTTGTTGTTGTCTTTCATTCCTTATTTTTTTGTATCCATTTTATTATTAGAATATTAGAAACTGGTTTCTGAGTCTGGGAGCGTGTGTGAAAGGAGAAAGATGAGAGTAAATGTGAATAAAAGCAAGGTTATTAAGTTTAGCACTGAAGAGAGACAGGTCAGTTGGAGTGTGAGTTTCAAAGGAGAAAACTGAGTTGAAGTGAAGTGTTTTAGATTTCAGGGAGTGAACATAGAAGTGAACGGAACCATGGGAGCTAAAGAGAGTCATTAGGTGGATGAAGGAGAAAAGATCATAGAAGTATTTAGGAATATGTGGAAAGAAATGTCACCATCAGGGAGGGTGATGGGCATGTTTGAAGGTCTGGTAGTCCTGATGGTGTTACCAACCTCGTATGTGGTATAATATCGTGTTTTTTTTTGGCATTCCATATACACACAACCTACCCAACTTTCTCATTTGTTTAAAACGTAGCTTCCCATCTCATAGAAAGTTTAGAGATTTGTTTTGCATGACCTTTCTTTAAATCCATGTTGTCTCTCATGTTGATAGTTTATCCTTAGGAAGTTGTTATCCATTTGCCCTCTAGTTATCTTTTCCAGTGTTTTACAAGCTACTCTTGTTAGCAAGACTGGTCTGTAGTTCATTGCAAATTTCTGATCTTTCTTAACCATCTCAGTATTTGCAATAAAAAAGGTGCAAAATTTTTTCTTTATGAAATGAGAGACTGGCATACAAAAATCAGGAAAAATGCATGAAAGATGTAAATACTTTCTTGTTGGTTTGTCCAGTGTTTAGTGAGGGATGGAGGGGATGTGACATATGACAGCTTATGATAAGAGAGGAGGACATGAGTCATTTATTTGGCATCACACTCTACTCTTATTCCATACACAGACTCAGCATTACACTATACTCTAATAATGAGTTTGAAGCGGGGAGAGTGGCTGGCTCGTGAGGGAACGATAGTGAAGGTTCTGTTTCTTTCTATGAACTTGGTTTCACACTTTGCTCTTTTTTTCAAATACAGGAACAGCACTGGTGCTAGATAATATGATTATGTCTAGAAATATTGTGCTTTTACCCTTAATAATGTGTGTGGCTAGTATTTGTTTGTTACGAGGAGAGAGTTCTACACTTGTGTTACCTAACCTTTTAATCATGTCTTTATTCCCATTTCCACACACACAAACACACACAACATACATAGATTTAAAAACTTGTGGGATGATAGAGAATGTTCAAGAGATGGAGCCCCACAAGTGTAAAATTCCCTCCCCATACAGTACAAATAAGTAATTGCACACACACACACACCAATTAAAACCAGATTATCATTTATCGATCTGCCTCAAGAGGATGATTAACACCTTGGTTGGGTGTGGGCCGACTACCACACCCAAGTTTCAAACCCATGCGTGTCCAACCTTAGGCTGGTCCAAGCTGACTCATGGTCAGTAATGCCAACCACTGCACCACGAAGGATATTACGTGTTTTGTTTCTTCCCCTTGAACTTGGTTTCACCCTCTGCTCTGATTTCATACACACAGCACTGGTGGTGAATAACACCAGCAGAGAAACATCTCACTGTTCACACTAAGAATGAGCCTGATGAGAGAGAGTAACTGACACACACAAGGAGAATATTGGAATTTGTTTCTACTCGAGAAATGTTTTATCTCTTTACTATCTTCTGTTATGAAAGCGTTCATCACTTCATTTGAAAAAATTGATTGTAGTTGTTATATAATTTCTTTCTTGTGAACAGAGGCTGAGTGAGATGTTAGTAGATGCAGGTGTTGACCTTCCTCCTTACATAATACCACAAAGATTACTCTCTGAGTTGGTTATATCTTCATATTCAATATGTAATTCTTCTTCACTTTTCTCACCCATTGATACACAAATATTTCTCCTCATCATTTAGGTCGTTTAACAATCTATGTATTTTTCACAAAATCACTGTGTATGTGCAACCAGCAGGTCATTAGCAATGCACCTATGATAGCAATTGAAGACAGCAATGATAAAATCCTCTGTAGGCTACTAATGGTCTGATAAGTCAGCTGGATATTCAAACAGACATGGGAAGAGTTAAATTGCCATGTGGTGAAGGCAACTGTTTTTGGTCAAAGTCATATCATCATTTGATGATAACTGCTGTATAATGGTTAAAAACAGACACAACATTTGCCCTCATATGTTCATTTGGCAATTGGTAGCTAACTGTATTGTTTAATTGAAGTAGTAGGTTTGCACTTTACACAAAGTAGGTGGAAGATGCAGTATATGTTAAAGGTGCTCACTGTATCTTTCGCAGACAGCTTCCAACAAAGTGTCAGTGGTATTAGTTGATCGAACTTTAGACTTGGTGGATGCTTCCAGCCATGGGGGAGATTCCCTAATGGGAAGGATATTGTCACTTTTGCCACGGCTGTATGGGCATCAGCTGGACTCTGCAGTAAACATGGCTCCCCTGTGTAACGTTCACCCGTAAGTAGCATTTATAACATGAATTTATCCAATGTGCATGCCTGATTTGTGCTCATAATTGTACCTTTTGTTGAGAATTTTTCATTTTTGTAAGCTCTGAATTTATATTGGAATTATATGGGTTGCTGCAAACCTATTTCTGTGCCTGTCAGTGAACCATGAAGATATATGCTATAGCCTGTCATAAAATTTGGCTATCCTACTGATTAGTAATAACTTTATAGTTATTTTTTTTTAAGTTATGTAACCCCAGGACATTTCACTTGCAGTGTAACCACATGCAGGCAAAGTCTGGTAATTATTAGTTACTTAGGCATATTGCTATACAGTCTCAAGACCCCTTCTCTGGGGCTCTTTCAGCTCTGAGACTGTGTTTTATGTGTAGAAGCAAGGGCCTCAGCAACACTGTACTCCATTCCATCAGCTGACAACCATACAGCTTCATCAAATATACCTTTTTTGTTTCATGAGGTAACTGAGGTGGAAAATGCTTTCATCTGTCTTCTAAGACTGTACCACACTGTCAAACATATGATATATATCCCCACCATGAGCAAGTAATGGGCTTTGTTCTGCAAATAGAACCTGACACATGAAAGCCTTATTTCAAACAAAAATCATTAGATTGTTTTTGCAGAGACTGAATTCTACATTTTAAAGCATAGTCATATGGTAGATGATTCCCTGGATAGTAAGAAGCTTGTTTTCTCACTCAGTCAGTCTGGAGTTTTTGATAGATTTTACAACCTCCAGTATATCATTCTCAGAACTAATAGTATTTTATCATCCTTATATGAGTTTGCTACATTGTAAAAAGTAAACCCCATTTCTTTGGAATGCGAGTAAGTAACCAACAGATACACTACCTTCAGACGGGCAAGCTACCACCTTGGAGAATTAGTTAGCACATAGTGTCAGAAGTATATTGTAGAACTGTTGCATTTTAGTACACAGTGCTTGAGTAGATGGCTGTGGAAGTAGCAGGCATCTTACAGGATTAATGTATTCAAATAAATATTGCATGAAATAGATGGGTCTTAGGGGTGGCCTTCCAACTAAGTTTCATGTCTTTGGGTCTGTATGAACTCATATCAGGACAAGCCCTAAGTATTTAACCATGGTTGATATATAATCAAGCACAGAAAGAAAGTGTTCACTATAAAACTGTTATTTTGATAACATTTTTTTTAGTATTTTGCTTTGTCGCTGTCTCCCGCGTTAGCGAGGTAGCGCAAGGAAACAGACGAAAGAATGGCCCAACCCACCCA
>JAUUDZ010189379.1:0-18014 GCA_032361705.1 Panulirus versicolor | reverse complement strand
CACACACACACACACACACACACACACACACATATATATATATATATATATATATATATATATATATATATATATCAGAGAAGACTCCCGAATACCTTAGGGAATATTGATTACCCAATTACCCCGAAGACAGAATCATCACGAGTGTGACGTAACATTACCGCTATATTCCCCCTTTCTTTGGAGGTCCTTGAAAAGGAGATTGTCATTCCAGTAACACTCAGACCATTGGAGTATGGAAAGACAACATACAAAGGTGCAGGAGAAATGTTTGACTAAGTCATAGACAGCTTCAGTGTTCCGGATCGCGAAGCGACACAATACGACCCTTGGTTACGATGGCTCAAGTCTTCTGATCCTTGTTGGTAATGTTAAACACAAATTACACTTGGTTGTCGGATCATCAATATATAAGATTCTTAAGTACTTACCTGTACGTTTATTTAATGAAAACGAAAGAGACGAAGCATTTTCAACTATGGTTCGAACACTTAGCCACGAGACTGATTCATTTTAGCAATGTTCTGTGGCCACTCGAGTGTGAGTTCGACAGCAGGAGCCGGGAGCAGACAGGTCTCCAGCACCCCCACCTCACGACCGCATAAGGCAAACGAGGCGCCAGTAGAGGCTGAAGTTTCCGACAGTCTCTCTGTGAGGCCCACCCAGCAGAACCAGGGTGACACTCAAAAGCCACGATCCGTAGCAACAACCCAAGGGTGGTTGTGACAAGGCCTAAGTCTTTCGCCCTAAAGGGCCAAAAATAAACGACCATAAGTGACTGTCATAAGGCTTGTAGCCCGAAGAAAAAAAGGGCCAACAATAACCTTTGGTGAATGTCGAATGGCCTATATAGTCCTTAACGCTAGGGGCCTACCACAGCCCTTGGTGATTGCTGAAAGGTCAATAGGCCTCAGGAAAAAAAAAAAAAAGAGGAAGGGAGGAGGGGGGAAGGGAGGAAGACCACAACAACAACATGGGGAAGCTGTCACAATCCTTGGTTTAAAAAGAAAACTTAGAATAAGGACCTAAAAAAAACAATCCTGGGAATGGCTTTCATGAGCCCAAACTCACAACCCTTAAGCAAGGCCACCCTTCCCCTACACACACACACATATACACATCCCTACGTCAACTCACATCACGTTTGATGAATTTTTGAGAGGAGGGGAAAGAAAATATGAGACCAAACGATAGCTAATGCTGTGAGCTGACCCAGTCAACTCCTCCCCCATTGGAGTGTACAGTGTGTGTGGGGTGCGGTGTGGGGCGCGGAGAGGCCATGTACTACACATCAACAGATCCACACACACATACACTCACACACACACACACACACACGCGTACAGGAACTGAGAGGGAAAGAGAGAACATGAGATTAACTCGGCGATAACATGCATATTGTTTAGGACAAAATCATATTCGGTTTCAGGTCCCAACTCATTCACATCGGCAGCCAATGTAGTTACTGAACATAAAAAAAAAAGACTAGGTTAATCCAGTTTTGTTTTTTTTTTAAATATACATTTTCCGATAAGTGTTTTTGACCACTTTTGTTTCGCAATGCAATCCATGACCCACCATCGTTCGTCGCGTGAGTGATTGCAATCATGTTTCTCTCTCTCTCTCTCTCTCTCTCTCTCTCTCTCTCTCTCTCTCTCTCTCTCTATCTATCTATCTATCTATCTATCTACCTGTCTACCTATCTATCTATCTATCTCTCAGTACACAAAAGGGAAACAGCTCCAGATACAAACTAGTCATTTTCGTGGGTCAATTCAACCTTGTTGTCTGCTGGTAATCCGAGACAGATGAGAGGAATGAACATGACAGACCTTATCTTTGCGAATGGCGTGGTGGCGGTTCTTCCCAGATACAGTTGTGCGAATGGTATTAACATGTCGAGTCACAAGACTGGAGACACTGAGCGAAGGGTAGAATCATAACCAGTGAAAGAATTTCAAAGGCAAATTGGTTTGAGATCTCTGAAGGCAATGGCAAAGGGGCAAACACGTAAAATGTATTGTGAGGAAATATGCAACATGATTATTAAACTAATGTAACCACAAACAGTGCAGAAGTAGATAAACCAAGAAAATAATAAAAAAAAAATGTGAATAGATATTTAAGGGTAAAATGTGAAAGAGAGAGTTCAGCAATGAGAAAAGGAAGTTAGAAAACGGTGTGTTGCTTAAAGAGGTTATCTAACGCAAACTCTCTCTCTAAAGGTTTCGTTTGTAAACTCCAAACGCATCCCCCTCCCGTAATGCACGTCCCAGGAATTCATCCTATACGCTGGTCGAAGACGCTGCCCAGCTGGGCTGCCTGTATATGCTGGTGTCAACATTCACGCGTGTATTGACCAATCTTTCTCTTGGATACGTAAAGGACATTTGTTTATACCAACTGCCTGCTTGATGGTTTTACAAAAAGCTCCTGTTGTTTGAACAAACAGCAAATGACGAACCTCTTTAAGGCTTTGGTACTCAACATTGTTATTTTGGTCTTATGGTAGACGAGATGGTGTAGGCAACTGTATGTTTTACTTAAGGCCATCTCGTATTTTTCTATATTTATATAATACATTCCAGAAAAGCTTGCCCCTATGTCTTGCCAGTTGTCAAGACGGACTACAACGAAGCTTCATATATTTTGTTTCGGATCAAGGTTCGAATAATCGTCTGGCTGATGTCACGTAGTTGCACTACATTTGATCACACTTAAGAAAATAATAATAAAAACTGTTTAGATCAATTCAAAATTTGCAGGTAAACATACGAAGCAAAAAATGGGGGAAAACAAGTAGAAAATCACATAATTCTTTTACCTTTATCTCATGAAATATATTGACGAGTGTGTGAAGCAGTGTTCAGAGGTGTGGACTGTTCGTATGACGCGAGGAAATGCGCCTCGGAATGGTCGCCTTTCACAGAATAGTCTACTGAATCCTCGACACAGGTGTTGTCTATCACGGTGTATTGTGTATTCAGAGTGAGTCGCTCAGAAACAAAAGCAAAGAACGATATGTTCCAATCACCGGGGAAGAGTTTTACAAGGGGATATAAAATCTATTGACAGCCATGAGGCAGTGAACTCGACTAAGTCTCCATTTGCTGCAATGGTACCTTCTGCTTCATCAAGTCATCGTCTGCTTTCGCCAGGTCTTCATCTTCTGCTGCCAGAGTGCCATCTGCTTTCGCCAGGTCTTCATCTTCTACTGACAGATTCCCGTCTGCGATCACCAGGTTCGCGTCTACTGTCACAGCGAACAATAATTCTAAATTCCACTACGCCTCGTTCAACCCCCCAGCCATACTCACATAACCCCTAGTTTGTCCAACACTTATATTTTCCTTCTTATTCCAGTTCACGTACCGCTAAACGTGAGGACTTCTGTAGTTTGGAAGCCCTAGTGTTATGCCAAACCTACGCCCCTCAGCTAACACCTGCCACATCCCTCAATCGTACCAAACCCCACCACACTGCAGCACCGGCCGTATCCCACAGCTCTACCATCACCACCACACTGTATCAGCAGAGTTCGCACCCAACCGCAGCCCTGCCACACACCACCACCACCACCACACTCCCTTCAGCACCACCCTCCTCAACACTTCGTCCCTCTTAATTCTTCACAACTAACAGACCTTTCCTCTCTGCAGTTTCCCCGCCTGAAAACTCGCCGTGCACAGGGTAAAGTCAACTTTCACCTCTCGTTACCTTTGCACTCCTCACTCCCCAGCGTAAGCACCCGGAACACGACCATTCGTCCACTTTGCGCCTGTTACCTCACAAAGTGAAAACGACGCTCGAGTGGAAAGACGCCGGACTGAAATACCAGAAATACGAGAGAAAGAAGAAAAAAAGAAAAAAATATCGCACACACAGAGAAAGCGTTTAAAGTGCACCACGCTCGTGAGGTCCTGTACGACAAACCCCCTCCTCATCCTTTCCAGGATCTATCGCTGCAATGGAAATGCATTCCAGCTGTCATGGGCCAACGCCGGGGAGGTATGCGCATCGGATTTGTTCAGGTGTATTTGTCGTTGGAAGAACCAACTTGCGGGTCGTGCAAATCGCTCGCGAAGTAATCCAATGCCTTACTCCTGTTGCATCCTCAGCGTTCGCAGCGGATGCGATGCCAGAAATGTTTGTTCTAAACTCATGTCGGCAGTTACGATCATGGCTGCTGGCCCGTGTGGACCTGGCATATCTTTGGCCCTTGAGACCTAATACTGGCCCTGGGAAACCTGGCACTGGCCCTGGGAGACCTGGTATTGGCCCTGGGAGACCTGAAACTAGTCCCAGGAGACCTGATTCTCGATCGAGCGACATTCCACTGGCTCTGAGGACCTAGCATAACCCCGTGGACCCGACATAGCCTCTGTTGATCTGCAACTCCCTCAGGGATCTGGTACTGGCCCTGATGACATGGCACTTGACTGAGGACCTGGCGGTGGTTCCTGTGACATTACACTGGCCCTTGGGACCTGACCTGGGCCTACAATTCACAAAATAATTCACATGTCGAGTCATAAAATCAAATTTTGTTTTAAACCACTCACGACCAAGAACACAGAATGCATAGAAGAGATGGCACAGAATTGAGTAAATATAACTCCACACTCTGTCATTACCCCCACCTTCTGTCCCACACTAAAGACCACTCACACAGACCATCCCGGAAAAGCGATATTCATGATAATGGAATAAGAAATCTTTATACTGGCGACTGTGAACTTACATGACAATGTTTGGAGATGAATAAGTGCACGTCTTCCAGACCCCAACAAGTGACACAAACGAAGAAACTGAGATGCCTCCCACGGCGTCTTTCAAGGAAACGACACAGTGATCTATGACAAGCTTGTCAACTCCTCAAAGAGGGAGATGGTTCGAACGGCGGCGAAGCACGGTTCGAACTCCGGGTTCGATGGCTTCATCTTTGATCTGATCCTTGAAGATGAAATGCTTCGATTACGTCTCATGAGAATCGTATTGTGTCCCTTAATTAGTAGGTTTAATTACGTATCTCTTAATTATCTGGTAAGAATAAGAAACAAAGACCGTGATAGGAATATTATCTATTCGGGTTCAATATTCGGAACGTTTGGATCGTGTCTTCGAACAACAACGCTGGCAAGAAACATACAAAAATATCAGTAGTATTAGTTACCAATTTTGGTACGGTTTGTCGGTTGTTTGCGCTTTAGGCCTATCAAATGCCAGGGTCATTAAGATCGTCAATGGCAAGCTGCCATGTCCACCAATCGAAAAATCTTTACCACTTTCCTTTTGTGTCAGGGGTAATGGTAAGACCACATATACTTTCAATATGCATGTAGCCACACGCTGTCCTAAGCCGAACTCGGAGGCTTAAGTGAAATTTTGTACAATAGTACATCAGTGAACGTTCTAATTGTGTACGGTAACATTATGTGTTGTATTAGGTTCGTGTCTAATGTTATCTATGTGCTTATTGTATAGGCAAGTTAGCTGTTAGACGACTCCTATTAACACTTCATCGCCAGCATGTGGTTACGTCGTGAGTTAACTTATATACATCATATATACACATTCCTCTTTCCATCGATATGTAAGCTGTTATGTTTATTTGACTAAGTATGTATGCCATCACACCCTCAGGTCTGGTCGTGTGGCGAGCAATATGATTACTGAGGCTGTTAGTTACATGGCTATCACTTAGTTCAGAATCAAAGCAATGAAAGTGCGCATGCGAGTACAATCAGCTGGAATACGATGGAGAAATTAATGACAAAAGCACTCGGGAGTATGAATGCGAGTACCTAAGTATGAGTACAAATACAAATACTCGAGCTACAGGCATGAATGTAAGTACATGTACACAAAATGGTACTCGGGGATGAGTACATGTACTACAAGTCTGTACTTGAGGATCTGTGGCCAAGGCGAAAGCGTGTATCTTTTATGACCCATTTCGTCTTTGTCTAAAAACACTGACTTTTCCCTCCCTCTAGGAAGCATGCCTTGGTGCACAACCCATCCCTATGAAAGAAAACCCTTCTAACCATTTCAACTTACCACCCTATCGTGCTCAATCCTGCCATCTCCAGAGACTTTGAAACCCTCATTAATCCTCACTTTCTTAAAGACTCTTAAGGACCTCAATCCCATCTTTCTGATCAATATGGTTCTCGCGGTGCTGGTCATCTACGGGTGGTCTTGTATGTGACTAATCTCTGGTCTTCCTCTCACAAGGGATATTGATGAATCGTATCTCATAGCCTTCGATACCCCCGAAGCATTTCTTACAGGCTGAGGCATGAGTTTTTACTTTCTAACCTTCCTTCCTTAGCATGGTTCCCCCTTCTTAGTTGATCCACTGTGGTAGTCGTAGATGGTGTTACATCTCCCCATTGTACTAACAACACTGGTGTACTACAAGGTTCTGTCCTATCTCCTGCTATTTTTCCTTCTCTCTGCGTGTACTCTTCGATCTTAAACCTTCAGCCCAATTCCCTCCTATGAGGTTTGATTCTACTATAAAACCTTTACCTCCCTTTTCTCTCCCTTCCTCATTTCGATAATCACTTTTCTTCTCACATAATTCTCTTAGTTCGAACCTACGTATCGATCAAAATAGTAAAAACAGTAAACCCAGTTAAATCTATAAGTGTAAAAACGCATTTTCTAACTGTGCAACTTCCACTTTTTTCCCAATCATTTGAATGTCAAAACACCACAGTCAAACCCTGCAGTAACGTAGATATGTTAGGTCGATCAACAACTAGGGAGGGGGTCATCAATTTAAGGCCGTCAACTCTCAAGCTACATCCATCAACGGGGGAAAAATAATTTTTCAAACTCATACATCCCATTTAAGGATAATTCTAAGATCACATACATTAAATACGTAGCCTATATTTATAGCTTACATCTATATCATCGAAGAGAAACAGAACTTTAAAAGCCAACTATGGGAATTTAGAAAGAAATGATGAATCCATTAAAGTTCGTACCTACGCGTAACATGGAATAATTAAAACAAAATACAAAAGAGGCTCAAACATGAAAAGGAAATGAACAAATTACCTTTCATCAAATGTAACCCTGTTATATCTACTAAACCTTGTGACTATTCCAATTAACAACTCTATCTATCGACAAGGTTTTTTTTGTTTCGCAGCCGAGGTAAACCATGGAAGGGCCTGGTTTGTGGATAGGGAGCTGTGCTGTCGCTGCATTACGCATGACAGCTAGAGAATGGAAGCGTGCGAATGAGGCTATTCTTTTTCCATCCCTGGCGCTTCCTCGCTAACCCGGGAAACGAGAAACGACTACATAAGCTTATCATTGAGCAGTTCATGTCCATACATTATTTACATTAGAAAAAGTTTCCCCATATATAAGTTTTATTCTACCTCTTGTCCAGTACCCTCATCAAGAAAAACAATATTACGATTTTTACCATCCATTCCCACTGGTCATAACCATCACACTTTGCTACATTTTCCCGCCATTTATAAACTGTTGTATGTCCTGTCTTTGACTCATCTCAGAGACCTGCTTCCTACCCCTTGTGCGTTCAGCTTGGCCAGATTCATTTATCGCACCTTTGTCGTTGATTAACCTGACGCGGCTGAGCTCTGTATGACGTCAGCTAAGCCCCTCCCCAATCCCTGGGCTCCTAGAGTACGATAATTCACTCGGGATTTAAGGGATCTGCACATTTCTCCCTCGTCGCTGTTGACAAAGAAAGAGTTCAAATGAAACTGAAAAATTCGTCCTGAAAGTATACAATCTTAATAAAATTCAGGAATCACCATAACCTCTTATTTGGTAAAGTAAATCGATCCAGCGATGACAGATCTTCATACAGAATGTTGCCAGAGAACAGATGTTTTTTTTTTCCTTAAAGAATTTTCTACGTATTGAAGACGAAAACATCAGATGAAATTTCCTGTCCAGTCCGAAGCCAGACATTGTTGTGTACGCGAATTATATAAAAGGCATGTATGGCGTTCATCACGACTGGAAAAACATGTATCGCTTATATCGTACGGCTGAAGACTTAAACACGGCATAGCCTTTACCTAGGGCGCAGTAGACACAGCAAGTGTAAACCACATATGAGTAAAAGGTTTATATCCGTCACGGATGAGCTATTCTCTTCTGAAGGGTAACTTCCCATTATACTACGGGCATCGTAAGAGGCAGTGTGGTGCAAAAATCCACGGTCTGGTGCCGGTATACTGGAAGCGTTTCTCGTCTCTTCATTCCCCCGTCCAAGTTGCAATAGATCTAAGACGTAGGCAGGTGTTCAGTATGAGATCAGCCATTGTTCCAGGTGATTTGGCCTAAATGATGGGCAGGACGATTACCAAAATCGCCGAGCCATTCTTTCAATTCTTCTGACACATTTCAATCATCTTTTATCCTTTGTGTTTATGAGTTTTGGCGATGCTGCAAAGGGGTCTGCGTTTCCCAGCTACTGTAAGAAGGGACGCTAAGACTGCTTCAGCAGCTGCTTCTTCACGTTCCCCTACCGTGGGGAACTGACCCTTACCTACGTCAGGGTAACGTGTCCTAGATTGGATCATCACAAAGTCAGAAACCTCTCTCTCTCTCTCTCTCTCTCTCTCTCTCTCTCTCTCTCTCTCTCTCCAATCAGCGATGCCTTCATGCTCACTCCTCACCCGCTTCCACTAGTGCCTCCAACCCACATTTCACAGGGAGTAGTGCTACTTCCTTGGTCAATTAGCTCATCACGGAGAGAGAGAGAGGTCAGGTCTCCGTCAGGGGCCGGTCCGTCGTGCTCCCTTCTCAGTGCTGCTCTCTTGATCTGCAGCCGTCTAGACGTGAGGCAATAATGCTGCGTCGCTCTTCATCATACTCCTCCTCCGCCTGGAGCAACGTACCCCTTGCTCTTCCAGCTATTATCTCTCTCCCTTTGAAGCCATTAATCCCATGTCGCTTCACCCGGGGGGGGGGAACTCCTAGTATAGTTAAGGCATTAATGAAACGCGTCTTTGTATTCTCCGTGTCCTCGTAAAGATCCATGAAACACATCTTTTACACATCTTAACCTTACAATTCAATTTCATATCATTCTTCATGCATTTTATTCATTTTTTTTCCAAGTCAGTACAGCGTGGCATCGACAGAAGTGATCACTCTTCCGTAGGCGTTTCTCATATTTCCCTCCGTCCGTAGCTCGCACAAACTGTCCGTGGCGTCTACGTACTGTCTGCAGTCCGTCCATAGTGTCAACAGTCCAGCCCTGAGGTCCAAAGTACGTCCCTGATGTCCGTAGTCTTTCCATGGTGTCTAAAGTCCGTCCTCCTTGGGGTCCACAGTCCATTCCAGGTCCATAATGTCCACACCTTGAACGTAGTATCTGTGGTCCCTTCCATAGCGTCCATAGTCCGTTCTACATTATATTCATGGTGTCCATAGTCCGTTCTTGGCGTCTAGTGTCTGACTGTGGCGTCCACAGTCCACCCCTTGTGGTGAAAGGTCGTCTGTGGTGTCCGCAGGTCGGTCATGGTACCCATACACCGTCCGTGACATCTACGTACAATCCTTGCGTAGTGTTCAAAAAACCTTCCATGGCTCCCACGTTACGTCCGTTGCACTTACGGTCCGTTAGCTGCGCCCACAGCCAAGATAAAACGTCCATAGTCCGTCGATATACAACGTTCACATTCTGGTTCCACATGAGAAATACATACAGTGGTTCGACAGCCTATTCCGTACGTATTCATCTTACCCAGAGTTCACACTAGCTCATTCTCTTCGATCATGTGGAACCTTGCGACTAACTACTCTTGAAAATGTTAATTTGTACGTGTGCGTCACTGGAAACTGGTGGGCTAAGAGGTGCTAGAAAATACAATCAATGCAAAAATAAGTGGGAAATTTCGAATACGTTATGGATAAACGCGCAAAAACGGTTGGGGTGTTTTGAAGATGCCTTGAATGGACCAAGAGGTCTAATGGGGTCTCGTCCAATTCTCTTAACTTCAGCTAGCCACATACACTCAAGAAATTAGATAATGAAATAGAATAAAACAAAATATAAGTAAAATAACCAAATTTGGCCAGACGAGGGGTAAGTCATCAGTCAGCCATCAAATTGCACATCTAAATTATCTAGTCACTTTGCTTACCTCACTTTTCGATCATTTCTTTTTATTTTATCCCAGATACGTTGTATTCGAGCTGTAGAAACATTAAACTGATGTCAGAAAGCATATGGGTCAGATTACCGTCTCGGACATCCGCCTGTTGGCGATAAAAACGAAGGTCAGAATCGTTCAAAAACTACCGAAAAACAATTTCAACCAACCCTAACCTTTCCTATTACAATTCTCTGGATGTCAAAAAGGGTAATGATACTAAAATTTTGACCTTGAGCAAGAGTATGGTACCTACAATTTTGGAACTCTTGTTATATACTTCACTGCTGGGCTTACCTGCTGTGTTATAAGCCTAGGATATCATGGTGAACCTTCGCTATAGAGTTCTGACCAAGTCTGACCTCGGGTTTCATGACTGAACCTTACGTAATTACGTTTTTCATCTCTTCCCATGTGCATGGCAACTACAGCTCAATGGAACCATGAAACAGTTTCGTTGCCTAATTCATAGCTCGTCTACCATTATTTCAATTTCAAACATTTAGAATTACGATGATCACAAATAATGTCTTGGCTGGTATTTTCGTAGCTGTGTCCATAAATCGCATGAATTGATGCCATGAATCGTATGATAATTTTGTCCCAGGCGATCAATTCCCTGTGTGTGAGAAAGAGTGAGGGTGGATCGTGCATGTGAAGAAAAACTACTTCCAAAGCTTTCCTCACCTCAACTCACACCAACTGGTAAGTCAGGTTAGCTTGGATGGTCATATCCACGGTCATGTAGACATGCACGTCAGTGCATTCATACTTACATATGTATGTCATTGCTATATCAGTGTGTGTGTGTGTGTGTGTGTGTGTTTAGGTTAGAAATAGCATGAGGGTGGCGAGTGTGTGGGAAAAAACTGTTTGCATTCTCACAGAATATCTAATCCACAGTCATCACTGTATATATAAATTTGCTCTCCCAGTTATGATTCTAATACGTATACTGCACGCCCTCTAAAACCATTCGCACTACCTTTTACTATTATATTTGTAATACACCGTCTCCCAACTGAGTGTCCTTGAAAACTTGAATGAATACATGAGAACACTTAACAAGCAACAGTGACCCAGCTCGTTTGTGAGGTTTCAAACCATCAACTCTTTATCATTACGGAAGCGCACCTCTCACCAAGACAATAACAAATCGTATATCAACATATACATTATCTATCATAAAAGAAGCTCATGCTTATCAACATATTCAACTAACATTAAGTCTGTTACATTTAACATATAACCTAGTTCATAAAGGCCTCCTCTGCCACGTAAACAAGGGTAGAATTTCACTTACCTGCACTAGACCACCATTCCGCTGTTTTCTCGTATACCATAACTTGTCCCTGTCACGGAAGAAGGATTTACATGCGAGGCGAAAACTGGTTTTATCTCCTTTATCCTTCAAACCCTCTGGTTAAAGTGGCTAGCTGAGACACTCAAATATCTCTTTCAACAATGCTTGTCCTCATTACGTCCATGCTCACGGTATAGTTGCTTCATTTTCAGTTCTACAAAATTTTACGCTACAGTCAACTAAACACTGGCACTAACCACTTCACAGCAAACGCTATTAGCTGTTTTAGATAGGACAAAAGGTATGGTATGTAGTCTGCAACCTGCTGTTACAACGTCCAGCCACGCACTACAGACAGAACACCCTCATCAAAAGCTGCGGTGATTGCGCAGCAAAGACGTAAGAATACAGCACGTTTTCTCTGGCGAATGAAGATTTTAGAAAATGTAGTATAGGCATAATTATTACTATTCAAGTTTTTTATGTTATTTGTATAAGTTCTACGATTCAAGGTGTATACCACTGTATTTCATGAAATATAGTAATAATTTCATTGGTTGTCGGTCAAGAAGCAGATTCATCATTAGCCTGAATTGTTAACTATACATCACCTCATTTCATGATATGCTATTTTTTTATGGGAGTCCAACTTATGTTGCAAGTATCTTAAGACAGTTATTCATCCACATCTAATTCCAGGAGAGTAACATAACTCAAGAAAAGATGTCTAAAGGAACAAGCTTCAGTGTAGTGTAGTGGCTGAAGCAGACAGAAGTGTACTAAGTACACTAGTTTAAAGAATATGCTGTTCAAACTGGTGACTCTCTAAGTCCCATTGCCAGGTATTTATTCTATGGTGAACATCGGCTGTATGGCTAGAGTCAGTTTTAGCAAGATCGTATAAGAGAAAGGCGAAACTTCCATAGAAAGAAAAGGCTGAAATTGCCATCTCTCAGAGTAGATTGGTGTTGGAAGTGAATTGAGTATTGTGAAGTGATGGGCTGAAGCATGTGGCATTCCAGGCTGCTGCATCTCCTCAAATGTGTTGAGTAAAACTACATATCATAAGGATACTGGTGATAGTAGAGGTACATATATGTTTAAATCCAGGAGTTATGCATATAGCCCTTTAGGGACAATAAAAAATTGCTCCTCCTGAATGGGTGTGATGGTACGAGGCATGGGTACTTCTTATCTTTTAAGCCGTCAAAAAAAAAATAATTCAAGAAGAGTACACACTGGAATGAGGCTGGTATGATGAAATGACTGCGGCTGGCCTTTGTCAGAGTAAAAAAAATGGATGGATGACAGACTTACCAAAGGTAAAAGACTTCACAGCTGATCACAGCAACTAACTTTAGAGTGACAGGTTACCAGCTACAATTTATCATTTTGCAGGGTATCTTTCAGGAGGTTTAATGCACCATGAGCTACATCGAATGATGAAGGTGATTTCATGTAAGTGTAGGACAAAATTTGATATTAAACGGAAAAACGAAATCGATTCAGAGATGGAAATACAAAATATGAAAAATGTTAGGCTGAACAAGAGAGATTTTGAACAGCACCATCAATGCAGTCTTTCGAAGCATGACTAGATCATTTCTGGGAAAGCCAAGCACAGAAATATAACTACAACGAGAAGATACACATGACCAGACATGACCTAAAAAACTTAGGTTTAGATGTGGAGCTGACAAAACAGGACTCCACAAGAGGCCTACAGTCAGAAGAGGCTCTGAGTGAGCATTACTATGGTGCCCAGAATATAAATAGGAGCAAGTAATGAGTCATATAAATCGCAACAAACACTTATAGTTGATATGACGTGTCATAGGGGATCCACTATTTGAAAGAGAAGCAACAGAGAGCACAAAGGAGCTATTGCTTGATTTAATCTAAAAAAGAAAAAAGGGGGAAGAATGAGTTGCGAGTTGGAATGATATTGGTGATAAATGCTGAAGTAGAGGTGGTGCCATTGTTTAGAGATAAATGTTACATGTATATGTATACATGTGTGCATAATGGAAATATCATGATATAAAGTGTAAGAACGCATTGAAGGTATTGTGATTTTCATTTGTACGTGTTGTGTGTTACAATGCGCATGCCACCTTTATTGTGGGATATGTGGTAAAATACTATGATGTATGTCACCTTATCACCGAGAATTAAACCTAGCATTGTCACTGTTCATGGTTTTACTGTCATTGCTTATGTAACTGCATCACAGTTACTAATGTGTAAAGCTTACCATTAATATAACTCTATTGCCTCTGATGACCTACAGGACTTTAGGTCTAATAATCTCATGTCATGTAAACAGTAGGTGGATACCATTAAAAAAATGAAATTAAATGCCCTCCCTATGAAGCTGAAGTTTCGATAAAATATTTCCTTATCCTTCATAATCAATAGCTGTATCCCTATCTTTGTTCTGTGTTCTACATGAAGAAATTGAGATTATTCATCATTGCCTGGCTATCAAGGTTGGCATAGGAAAGACTCATAAGATTTATTGATTGTGACTGTAGAAAAGATAATAAGAAGTGATTTAGGAAAAAAACAGGTATTCATAACGGAAGTGTTTAGAACTTGATCAGCAAGAAGTGTGCCTCTAATATTACTGTTACCTTATAAATGGAATATCTTCCTTCTTCTATTTTGTAGTGTTACCAACACACATTGAAGTGAGAAATTCTGTATTTATGTTTCCATACTCGAAGTTGATAGGCACTTCTCCTCTTGTTAGTTGATAAGTAAATTGATTTTCCAGTTATTCATCAGTACATAACATCTTTAGTTAGCTGTCATAATAGCTACCACAAACATACAGAGTTTACACATTCCAAACACTCTCTAAATGATATGCATGCAACAGGATGCCTATTGGATGGAATACTTGTTTAGAACAAAATTGAAATTAGAAATATATTTTTTTCATACTATTTGCCATTTCCTGCATTAGCGAGGGAGCGCCAAGAACAGGACTGGGCCTTTGAGGGAAGATTCTCTCTTGGCCCCCTTT
This sequence comes from Panulirus versicolor, assembly GCA_032361705.1. Lineage (NCBI taxonomy): Eukaryota > Metazoa > Arthropoda > Malacostraca > Decapoda > Palinuridae > Panulirus > Panulirus versicolor. The sequence continues at coordinate 3,526 of JAUUDZ010189379.1, read as the reverse complement.
TCTGTTCCTTCTTTTGGGCAATTAAAAACGAGAGGGGAGGTTTTCCAGCCCTTGCTCCCTCCCCTTTTAGTCGCCTTCTATGACAAGCAGGAAATACATGGGAAATATTCTGTCTCCCTTATCTCCAGGGATAACTAGAAATATATATCTCTTTTATCCATGGGCGATGTGACATTGGCCAGGGTAGGCAACTATAAACTCAAATCCGACAAACATTTTTGTCTTGTTACTTTACCAGAGGAAAATTGATTTCCCAATTAATCATCAAATACACATCTTCAGTATTAGCCAGCATGATGAGGATTACTAAAATACATATATGTTGCACTCCTAACACCCTCTGAATGATATGCATGCTCTGGGCATGACAGTTGATTAATGCACAGTAACAGATGGAACTCTTGTTAGGAATAAAATTGCATCTAGTAATATACATCTATACGTGGGTAGTGTGGTGATGGCTAGTTTGAGTCAGTGATACAGCACTGGAGATTTATAACTGTGAGATGATAAAGGAATCTTTAAATTGAATGGGTAGGCAAATGATAAGCAGTTCATAATCTATAATTCATTGATACCATATAAATGTATAAACACCTTGACTTTGTCTGTACAATAAACGAAACTTGTCAAACAATTCATATGTAATGAAAATATAAAGCACAGTAAATGTTGTCTTTTACTTGTTTTATGGCAAATGAGCTGTGCCACATCTGTCTTCATGTGATGTTCACTCCAGTCTGTAATTTTGATGTAGGACTTTCACAACTCTCATAGTTCGATGAATGATTGTTAGCATCAGGAAGATTCTTGAGTAGGTCGAAAACTTCTCTATATTCAGGAACCAAAGGGTTAAGGTTCTCATCCTCGAGGGACTCTGTCCGTAAACCTGTAAGATGTGATTGAGTACTTTGTGTACATGATGTGGAAGAGATATGTCCTCATTTCGCCACTGCAGGTGAAAGGTATGAAGAACAAGAAGAGGGGGGGGGAAGAAAGGCAGGAGAAATCAAAGATCAAATGAAAGGGTAAGGGAAAAGGGAATTTGGAGTATATGGTATAGATATGATAGAATCTAATCATAGGATATTAAGTCTCCTGTTAACTCTTTTCATGTACAGGTTATATTTGCTATAGGACTAGAATATTTAGTAACCTTAATGCTTAAGTAATCTATGTAGATGGGTAAATTAGAGGAAATTAATATGCTCCTTCCCAGTGACCAGTTCCTTCATACATATTTCCCCACAAGATAATGTGCTTTATGAATGCTATGTAGTTTAAAGAGTATACCAATGTGGATATCAGAGCACTGCATTTTCCATTCATCCTTTCCAGTAAAATTTCCAGCACTGAATAATCTGGAGATGTATTCTAGGCACTAATTCAAGTTTTTCTTGTCATTAATTCTCATTAACACACCATATTAATGATACAATTTATATGAATAATCCTTTTGAAAAATCTCCATGGGGTTCCTTTCAACCATATGGATCCTTCTATTGCCAAGTTCACTTCCAGCTATCTAAAATACTTCACTCCTTGAAGCCTTCTCCATCTAAACTTAAAATCAAACCATCCTGTCTCATTTCATTAATTTTCTGATTCAGCTCCTAAGCTCTGCTCACAGCATACTGTAAACTCCCCTGCTTCCTCCCCTCACTCCAAGACCCCTGCATTTACATCTATTATGATCCTGTACATGAACAAATTAAACAGCCATGATAACATCAAACATCCTTGACACAGACTCATGTTTACTGGAAACCACCTGACCTCCCTTTCTATTTCTAATAAAACCACTCAAATGCATTCAAAAGGTTTCCTCCCATGCCATATATCTAAAACACCTACATATCATCCCTATCAATCTTAACATATACTTTCATCAAATCCAAATATGCCTCATACAAATTCTTCTTTCAATCCGATTCTTACTCTTTAAAGCAAAAATTGTTCCTGTATGATATTTTCAGAGCTTGCCCCCCTCTTTCATTCACCATTCTCATACATCTAATTTAGTATATTCAATAGACTTACACCAATAAAGTTTGAACACTCATTTCTGAAACTCCCAGGCTCACGACTACCCCTAAAATTCTCCAAATGATCACTCATAAAGTACCAGAACAGAATACAAAAGTAATGACAATTGAGCCCAATCTTAATCAGGAACAAGACTTAGTAAGTCAAGGTAAGGTACCTAGAAGCTAATGAAAAGAATGCTGATTGGAATCCTGGCCTTGCAAAATTCCTAAATTTTTGGACAAAATTTGTCAAGAAAATTTACACCTATCTGTACTTGACATCTAGAGGGGAATTCATTTGAGAAAGGTTGCTGCTCATTGCAAGAGTGGCAATAGGCTAGACTGCAAGAGTGGCGGTAGGCTAGACTGCAAGAGAATGGGCATGATTTGATGGAATCCAAAAAAACTGTTCTCTTGATTCTTTAGTGGGAAGTGCATACTAATGTCATGAAAACTAGATCAATAAACCTGTTCCCACCTACTATATCTAGCTATTGTTCCTACAATTTTGCTAAAAGACAAGGCAGCACATAGCACTTATGGCAGGAAAATCTAGACTTACAAAGAATGAGTTGTATGAGTTATGTGTTGTCAGGTGTCATTTGTGACAAGGAGAGACTGTATGTTTGTGGACAGAATGCCACAAGTCCATGTGTGGTTAAGGCAGACAGAAAAGACAGCCATCAGGGTTAGAGGAGTGCAGCATGACAACCACTGAAGTGCTGGCTTACTATGCAGCTATTACTAACCCTCCCGATACCCAGGTGGGTAGTACCAGTTATTTTCCTCCCTGTTTGGTGACTGCCTACCAGTGACTACCTACTCTATTCTTTCAGCAGATAATCTCATTGCAGGTCACTGTTACTTCTTCATATCTGTCTGATGAACACATTCAAAGGAAACATATACATTTGATCAATCACTGTAGCTATCTGTCTACTAACAATTCCAAGGGGTGAATCAAGTCTCTCTTGCATACACATCCTCAACCCAAATCTGATATGTTACTGTGAACAATAAACTTTCACAATGATATAAATACACACTTTATTGGTGATATCAAATAAAGAAAGAATCAAAGTGAAAATCTCTTTGAACACTACTTCCACCTAGAATGTATTTCCAGTCTATCTTATCCCAAATGATTTCTTTAGAACTGGTATTTCAAATCTCCTTTCCTTTCACCAATCATCTCATTCTATCTTCATTTTCTTCACTAATAAATTGCTGATGAAGGAAAAATGTACAGAACATTTTTATTCTACTTTCTTAAAAGTTTACTTTAAATAAAAAAATCCACTCCATATTGCCAAACTGACCTACTACAGAGGAGGTGAGTGACCCTGAAGGTGAACCATCTCCCTCATATGCATAAGCTCTGAGGTCATCCTGAGCTAGAAGGGGTTGCGCACAACTAGCTTCTCGAGCTCTGGATGGGCACTCTGTAGTTGTATGTGTTTTCATGTAACATAATGTAGGTGAGGTGTTCTTTCTGTGCT
>JAUUDZ010189268.1:0-18015 GCA_032361705.1 Panulirus versicolor | reverse complement strand
ATAATAATAATAATAATAATGATAATCATAATGATGATGATATAGCACCCAGAACCCCAAGTATGTCATAATAATAACAATAATAATAATAATACTAATAATAATAATAATAATAATAATAATAATCATAATGATGATATAGCACCCAGAACCCCAAGTATGTCATAATAATAATAATAATAATAATAATAATAATAATAATAATAATAATAATAATAATGATAATCATAATGATGATGATATAGCACCCAGAACCCCAAGTATGTCATAATAATAATAATAATAATAATAATGATAATCATAATGATGATGATATAGCACCCAGAACCCCAAGTATGTCATAGAAAGTACGGATAGGTTGGGTCTTCCGCTTGTGTGGCGGCCAGACTTGTGAGGGAAGGTCTTAAGTTTATGTCCAAAATGGCTGCAGATTACTGCTGTCTCTCCCAAGAAGTCAACGTGCCAATATCGTGTGCAATGTCTACTTCTCCACAGCTAAGGTACAGAACAGAAAAAAAGAACACTTGCAGTTCGTGGTGGTTACTACTGCGGGGAATGATGATGCTGGAGAAGATAATGTCTGTACTCTTGGTTGATGATCCTGGTGTAGCCGTGGGCAGTTGAACTTCTTTTATTTAAGGAACCAGTTAGTTCCGCGTGTAGTAAGGGACGGTCACAGTCTCTGGTGTTATACCCACCAGGGACTAGCGGGGTCAGGCTACAGGATCGTCTGGTGGACGGCAACAGGGTCAGCCAGGGAGGAGGAACAATGATAAAGGCGTCACGAGTTCAAGGCACGCGTTCCTTGTTGGTTTGTAAGGAATTGAAACATATGACATAATGGTCTTGTAAAAGTAGTGGACACAAATAACAAAGATAAATTACGTGGGGAACATTCAGACACGGAATTCTAAAAGCAGACGCATCTCCTCCTCTTCCTTCATACAGGAGCAGAAGAGTGTTGGGCTGCGGAGCGTCTCCCACTCGCAGAGGTGCCTGTACAGCCAACGTGCAGGTGACACCGGCATAAATCAAATCCCAGGGTAAGACAGGGAAGGTCCGCCCTGCCCTGCCCTGTGGTTACAATGAACACAGTCGTTAGCGCCTCCTTCACTCGCCCTGCTCACTGCATATAACGTGGTCAGGTCGAACGGTAATTCCTCTTCTGAAGACTAACATCAAGTGCATGTATTCGTCACCCACACTCACAACACTTTCCACAGTCCTAGAATGTGTCACAGACTTGACATCTTTTTCTCTCTACAAGTCGCCTTAAGGGAGTGACAAGTGCAGGATACATCTCCTGTATCTTTATGATTCTATGTGTTCCAGAATTCAGAGTTCTGGCGATGAGGTGGAGGAGGCAGGCAGCAGTCCTGCCGTTCATAATGGCGGACCAACACGGGTCGAGCGACTATATGACGTGCAGCGCAACCACAACACAACCCCGATCATTCCCCAGAAAAACGTGATGGCTGTTCAAGCAGTTTACTGAGAGCTTTACCTGTCTGGGGAGCTGCCAATGTGTAGTTCTAGGTGACTGTTAAACTGGTACATTTACAGATTGGACATTTTTTGGGGGGGAACTGATACATTTTTCAGCTCGTCTTGAAGTAGTGGTGGACACAATATCGTATCGGTGTTTAATGAACGTTACTCAAATACATCTGGTTGGCACTGTGTACAGAGTGGCTAACTGTACACAGTGTATCATCAAAAACGGCTTTGCGAAGAAGGCTAACGTTTGGCTTTGTGCGAGGAATCGGATATTCAGTTAATGTCCTGATCATCTGAGTAAGGTAGAGAGAGGCGGCTCCCTTGCTTCTGTGAGAGTTCAACAGGACAAGCGCCCGCCTTCCCCCCCCCCCTCTCTCTCTCTCTCTCTCTCTTGGCACTTGTCTAGTGGGAGCTGGTGTGGCATTAAGTCAGCACCAGTCATGGCACTTCTCGAATTCCATATTTTTTTTTGTTATTTACAGTGACGCTATGACTGTATATCATGAATGAATAATGAGTCAAAATAAAGCGACTATTGTCGCTACCGACATAGACAACACGGTAGAACAAGGAGGAATAATACGAGACAAATCTGACACCATCCAGGCACGGGTTCTCTGAATGCCATACCGGCGTTTGCGCTCCCAGTTACAGCAGGGTCGAGGTGAAGGCCCCGTGACAAGGTATGCAGGACCTCCTGACGGAGGACTGATCGGAAGCAGTTTCAGGTCTCAATATAGCAACCCATTACGATCACAAGCGAAGGTAGCTGAAGAGGAAACGATCCATCCACATCCTCCATCCACACTTAACTTTATGGAATCTCTGACATGAGCTGATCTTAAGGTCCGACAGACACTTGTCAATTGAACCGTTTAAAAATGGCGTTACGACCCTTGGATAAAAGGGCTTGGGCCTTATAACCTGATTCTTAAAGGACGTGTTAAGGGCCAAAAGTTAAACGACCCTTAAGATAACGACCAGACCTTGCTATTATCAAAGATCCTAATTGTCTTGTTAAGTCTGATAATGACTGAGACACCTTGTTGGAGGACAAACTCAGTTACATATATCCCACATATACCAATCTCTTGCCGCAAGGTTAGAAATATGATTTATAAAGAACACGGAGAAGCAAGTACAAGGTGTTTTAGAAAGAAAACAAGAAAACTTTGAGATGTTGATCTTGTGAAACTTTCATGTACTTCTGTCAAGAACAAAAGACAGACAGGTTCACAACCATAATTTCTCCAGAATTGGTTGACTGTAACAACTACTTCCCAGCACTTGTTGATTGTAACAACTTCTGCAGCATTAGTGGACTGAAAGAACTGCATCTTCGACAACAGATGACTAACAACTATTTCCTCAGCAATGGATGACTATAACAAACCATTTCCTCATTAATGGTTGACTAAACCATTTCCTAAGCAAGTGATGCCTGTAACAACCATTATCTCAGCAATGGTTGACTCTAACAACTACTTCGACCAGTGGTAGAATCGTTCAGAGAATATTACAAGTACAAGCCTAGCATCCAAGACTCAGACACCATAGCTATACAGCTTCCAGAGCCTGAAGGCGTGGCAAGCATCCAGCTTCGACCAGCCCTGCCTCACCTGTCCTCAGGCGCCTCGTGCCCTTAGCAACCTCTGCCGTGCCGCCCCACAAGCCAGGCTCAGGTTCCTGATGGGCTCAAACTGCATGTTTGTGTCAGGAGAATTGACTACGGAGTTAAAAGGATGAACAGTGTTCTGTAATCACCAGGTGATGCCATAGTTCATGTAAAATACAGTGTCATTATTTCTAGTTTACAAAGGTGTGCTGTCACAGTACAGGCATACTGCTTTATACACTGTTACGAGTTGACGTAACACTGTCTGTCATTAGTTTACTGACCTGTACTATTATACGACGATTTATCTAGGGGGTATACTATTAAGATATGGATTTATACAAGTATACTTATCATATGAGTTTACAGAGTATATTTTGGGGATGTGAGAGTGACTGGGGTCCTGGAGTGTGAGGGATATGAGTGATCCTGTACACACACACACACACACACACACACACCAGCTACCAACAGAGGCAACTCATTCTGCTTGCTCGTACTCGCACCTCCCTCCCTCCCTCACCATGCCACGTGTTGCACGTAGGATCATACGAGTATACTAGAGATATAACAAGATATAATCATACTACTACGTCGGTCAACACATACTGCACTGCCGAGTCGGACCATAGGAACCACAGTGGTCCCACTTCTTCATGGAAAATGGTCAGTGAGTCTGGGTGACGCAGGGTGTTCGTGTTCTTCGAGGCGAGGCTCAAACACGCACTTGACCACTACCACTCCTCCTCCTCCTCCTCCTGCTACCACCGGGGCCGCTGCAGGCTCGAGTACCTGGAGATGCGGGTCTCGCCCTCGGTCACAATAAGCATTACTACCATGAGCGCTGAGTGGCCATGATGAGAGTAATATGTGGTCGAGGCTGGAGGACGTGTTGACACACTGTGTGTGTGTGTGTGTGTGTGTGTGTGTGTGTGTGGTAGTGCAGGACACACACGCGCCTCACTCCCACCACAAGACATGAATCATTACATCAGTTCCAGTGGTTGGGCGTACCCCCTCCCCCCAACCATGACCTGACTAATGGCCTGAAAAATGAAGTATCATTGTTGGTCTGGGAGCCCCCGGGGGCCCATGCTACCCTCCCCTAGACACCTGTGCACGCTGCTGCTGCTGCTGCGCCCGGCCCTACACACCAGCCCCTCTCCCTACCGAGCCGCTCTTCGTTTCTATGATTTCGGTAAGAGCGGCTGGCAGACGTAAGCGGTGGTCACGCACAAGGACGAACAAGGATTAAATGGTCTACGTCAGACACAATAGTGGTTAGATGATGATAACATTGATTACTACCAAGTTGATTCGTTACTTTAGCTCGACGTCTTTTTATGTTGTATCAGAGTCGTCAACTTCAAACAGAAAACAGTTCAAGTTTCAAAGTCTCGGGAACCTTACCATCATGATGCTGAACTGCTTCCTGCGCGGTCTGTACCGACTTATCTTTAAAACGATAAACCTTCTTCACAGGTTTCATGTGAGGGTCCATACCTCTACGCCAAGCACTTCATTGCTCAGATGATTACCTCTCCTAAGAAGCAAAAGGCCAGTACAATCTGCAGTCTATTATAAATCTATCAGTGACAACAGTTCGTGGTCTACTGATCCTGATAGTTTATACACGTGTTGTACACGACCCATCTCGTTGTGGACAATGATGGATCTGAATATCTTTCTGTCTTCTTCAGTCTGACCTGATGGTTGTCTCGTGATGACAGTGGCTGGAGCCTCTCTTGTATGATCCGTCGTCGCGTTGAATCCCCTCATCATCTAACATAGCGCCACCTGAGGTATTGGCTTTACTAGTGAGACCGACTTAAGTGAAAAGGAATCCCATGTCTGTTCGACCTGAATCCCTTTATCAGTGTTACGCCCATATATCTACCTGGCTTCAGGGTCAAGCTTGTTACACTCTGGTTTAAGGGTATTTAAGGCAAGTGGTGAGCCAGGGAGTCGGAGGTATGTAAACTGACTTTGATGGGATTGTTTTGAGAGTTCAAGAGCGATTCTGATGGCGAACAAATCATTTTGCAATGTAGACAGACTTTAATATTTTCTTTTGTCATTCTCTTGAGTTATGATGGCAGCTTCTCCTACCCTCCCAGTGACACAGTTAGGAGAGCCGTCAGTGAGGATACTCAGTGTGTTAACATTGCTTTCGGTCTGGATACTGTGAATGCGTCAGAGTACACTGGGGCTAGCATCGTACTGAACGTGAGGATTGGGTTTAATTCCTTTCTTGGACGGAGAGGTAAGAATGGTGGTCATGTGAAAAGCGGGTTTGTCTACCAGAGAGGCTGGGAAGTGCTGTTGTTTCTTAATCTTCGTACAGGACGGTGTCATGTAACACTGTCTCGCGAGAGAAGTTAGTTGGTCAGGGAAGGTAAACCAAAGAAACAGGAGATGGCTGTAGAGTGCAGTGATGTACGGGGTGGGTTTACAGCTTGAGTGTACTAACGTATGGGGTGGGTTCACCATGTGCTTTGCAAGTAAACCATGAGATACTGCATGTGTATGTGTGTGTGTGTGTGTGTGTGGTGTTTCGATGGCTGTGGCCATAGGAAGGGTCCTTTTCCCCGAGCCACTAGCACCCCTGCCTCGCCCCGTGCCACTAGCACCCCTGCCTCGCCCCGTGCCACTCGCACCCCTGCCTCGCCCCGTTCCACTAGCACCCCTGACTCGCCCCGTGCTACTAGTACCCCTCCCTCGCCCCGTGCCACTAGCACCCCTGTCTCGCCCCGTGCCACTAGCACCCCTGCCTTGCCCCGTGCTGCCTCATCTGTTTGTGAATGGAGATGGTCGCCGCGAGGGATGGGTTGCCACACACCGCCTGTTAGCAGTGGCGTCGGGCTGGTGCGTCGTGTGGACCCTGGACACACACACACACACACACACACACGGGCCACCTCCACACTTGGTCAGGTGGTCTTAAATGAGGAGGAAAACAATGTACAGCAGCGCTAAGTGTAGAGGGGGTTCGGGAAGGTGGGGGAGCCCCTCAAACTTGAGGAGGAGGAAGAAGTCCTCCATTTATAAGGCTGTCAAGTAGATTCTATATTCATTGATTCATGTGGTCACTCATGTACATACCTGGTGCAACATGCCCTCGCAAACAGTTCAAGACAACACAGGAATTCCAGACAACGCGTTCAGACGTCCGTGTCTCCAGGACAGCGAGGGAAAGTAACGACAATTCCACGACGCAGTGCCTGTCGCTAAACGACACTATCGTAAACGGAAACTTATGTTGCGATTATCGTACCTCGCCCCAGACACATTGTAAACTCAAAATTCATATATAAGGTCAACACATTCTAAGTATGGGGTATCCATGCCCTTCGCGAAATAGTAAAGTTTCCCCACGTCCGAAAATTTCACTGACCCAACATTAAGTTATTCACAAACAGATGTTTTGGAAAAGAAGTTATGACTAACATCCCATCACTAAACGTCTCTCTCCCAGGCTGGAGGAGACATAAGGGACACAGGTTAGATGACGAATAGTTTAGAGAGTAAAGGCGTCTGTCATGCGAGTGAAGCCACCTGGACGGGCGCCGTATGCTCCTGGTTGGGTCCCTTGTAGGTACTGACTGTCTTTGTATTTTCAGAAACCACAGACAATGTGATTATCTCTGACTCTCCATCCTCACTCCTTGCCCTTGATTACCGTATGTACAGAATTCAACCTTTCCTCTGAAGCCAGATACAAACATGAGACCATCACTGGTAAAGGGAATTCCAATCAAACAGGTGTGGATCTCCTCTCACGTAGGTCTCCATGAGAATGATGAAGTCATCTCCGTAGCCAAGCATGTCCCAGATAAAGAGGCTGCTGGACCTGATGATGGGTCATGTTCATGTAAGGTTTCCATAACTGCAATTGGGAACGACGTAACAGACGTAACAGATGAAGGAAGTAGACGAGTGCAGATAGGCAAGAGTAGATCCACTGTCTCACTGAATTGGTATGTGTCAAGTATGCGTGTGGATAGTAGGAGTAACAAAATCGGTCGATTAAAAAAATGTCGTCATATAGGCTACGTTAAGGTAAGGTCATATAGGTGCTACCGGCGTTTTATTCTATTTGGAGATGTTTATCACATGAACTTATGAAGTGTGTGGTCAAGATATAGACACACACACTCGAGCGCTTCCTCTGAAAATCATAACTTTTTTCCGGAGAGATCTAACAAACCCTACGAGAAATGGCACACCTTATTGTTTATGACATGATCCCCGAGGTACTGAGGCGGCAACCATTTGTTTGCATGTAAAAGATGATTTAACAATATGAAAAGATTTTCATCTTTGTTATCAAGTGAATGACATTTTACGACTTTCCATCCACGATGTCATGACGTCATCTTGCCCTCCTCCTAAGGTTCTCCACTTATACAATTTCCTCGTCCACTTCAGGAAATGGTTGAAATCCTCCTAAACAAATGGTCGGTGGTCGTGGTGGTGTTCTGTGCATCCTCAGTAGATGAACCTACGAAAACCGAATTTTGATTATCACTGGGAAGGTTACCATCTTTCCTCGGGTGATGCTTCTGTCTCATACGAGCGTAGAGCGAGGCTATTATTGCGTGAACAGAAGCATCCATCACCTCCTCTTTCATAACAGTCTTACATTCCAGTCTGTAGACTGAACTCTCTTGTTCTGAGGTCATTCTGGCAAAGGACCTAGCACAGTATACCTGGAAGTACTTCTTCCTCTTTCTTCGACTCGTATTTAGCACGAAACCCGTTCGTATCAACTCGAAATCGTTGCAGGTACCTTATTTCTTGGGAAGAAGCGTTCCTCTTCTCCAGTGACAGGTCTTCCCGGTCTTGATATAAGACCCTGGTATCTGAAAGGCATCTGACACGGTCAGGCATTCAGGTACCGATCACCCAGCTCCCATGTTTTAGCCTCCTTAACTCCCTCTGTTCTGTGTCTGGCTCATTTATTCGTTCTTGTATAGTGGGCTGCCCTTCATATCTGGGACGGTTCTAATTTCGCCCATTTGCCTCAGTGTGGAAAGTGAATCTAAAGCTCTGTGCTTCCGTCACCTTTCTCATGGGCTCATTTCATGAGCTAACCGTCTTCAGACAGCTACCTGGAACCTGTCACTGGCGGGTAACGCCCATTATAAGTCCAAAGTGGTATTTAGTCGGGGGAATAGATACCATACAATGACCACAGAACACAGGCGAGGAAGGTCCACCCGGCATGGAGTGAGTTAATGTTTTGTGAGGATATCGCTGTTGCAGTGTAGGCAGCATTGGAGTCTTGTGTCACTCTATTGGAGAGAGAGCATAGCTCCTGTTCGTTGTGATAAAACGGACGTTCGATAGGGAAACCACCTCTCCTGGTCAGATACAAAACTTTGCATACTTAAGTCTCTATGGCGAGTAGAACAAAACTATCCTTTTCCCCCAACTCAGCAAAAGGTTTGATAAGACTGATTGTCCTCACATTCAGAGAGGGGAATAATACTTAAGCCCTTGAATGACTTGGTTGATATAAGCCGTTCACAGAGCAGTGTGTGAGGTGAGACTTTCCTGTAAGCATCCCTCTGTTAATCATACAATTATTTCCTTGTATGAGTAATCCAACCTTATCACATGTCGACGAATCTCCAGCTCTCCAACACGGCTGTGGGGCGAACACTACCCTCAGTCAGTACTCGTCTTCATTACCTTTCCAATATACCTCGTCCTCCCAAGTCATTATAGGCTGCTGTATCCCCTAACTTGTGAAGGAGACTTAGTTTAATGACTTGTGATGGGTAAGGCACCTGAAGTTCCCAGAGTGACCTCTGGCAACGGTTGAGCAGGCAGGACAGCCAGTGTGTGACCATGGTAGTGGTCCTGGAGGACAGGATAGCTAGTGCGACCATGGCACTAGCCCAGGAGGGCAAGAAAAGCCACTGAGTGCCTGTGGCTTTCGTCCGGAATACAGAATCACTTGTGAGTTACTCTGTCACTATTTGGGAGGGAGGAGGAATGGTGGGAGGCTGCCAGCGGAGTAATCATGGCACTAATAAAGGAAGACAATGAAGTTGCTTGACGTTGTAGCGACTATGAAATCAGTTGTGAGACGTGTAGGGTCTTGTAGGTCTGTGTGAAGTTGCCTGTCCTCTGAGTCCTCTTATCTGAGTCTTAATGGACGTTCGATGTTCAGCTTCTCTCGAAACTTGGTCACATAACTGTGCAGGAGGCGTCAGAAAACATCTGAGAGATCCTACAGGACTGACCTCCGGGCGAGTGTTTGCTGGCATGAGCAATATACTTCACTGAGGAGGGTTAAAAACGTCGAGGGGTAGACGCGACGCACGATGAAGTAGCTCACAGGATGCTGGCGAACATTAACTCAGGGATCGACCAAGGGTCCCCATGGTTACAGCAGTGTGTACACAGCACTGGTACTGGACCCAGAGCTTACGTGGGTTCCAGTTGTCGTTTACAGCGGGGGTGTGAACCATGACGTGCAGATATACTGCCAGTGTTCGTCTGGAGGGAAGAGTGGTGGAAGGCTCCCGGGGGACCTGCCAACGGACACAGCAGGTGTGGTCGTGATAGCCCGTAATCTCTCCACCCTCGCCACACCAATGGCCGACGACGATATTTTCAGGAGGAAAAACAAGACCAGATAGTGAAGTGATTTCCCCACCATCAACAGATATACATCTAAGTCTTAGTGATAATGGTAAGGTGAACCTTTCATCTGTTCCTCTCTCATTATTGTCGACGATCGTACTTCTTAAGAGCTGGGGTGGGAAAACAATATACAGCAGTAACCTTCTCACGTAATGCCCACTGTGCCAGTCTCACACGTCGCGTCCTCCACTGTATTTTCCAGCACTAAATTATGAGCCCCCACAATGCGCAGCGGGTGGCCGTGACCCACGGGGAATGTGTCGGAGGCGCGACAAACAACAGGCAACCCCACAGCGCCCCGTCATGACCTGCTTGCACCAAAGTAGGGTCGTCAGCAGGGCTTGTCCCACCTGAACGAGAGACAATATAAAGTGATATGGACACAACACAGGGACTCCACACACTGAGGAAGAGAGAGCATGGATGACGCAGGGAGAGATTAAGACAGAGACAGAGAGGAGGATGGAGAATGTAGCTATGGTGGTTGATGATGGTGGTAGAGAGCAGTCAGTGGAGCAGGTGAGTGGAGGCAGCGCATCCCCCGCTGTGACATGTGGAACGCTTCCATCATACCAATTTAGCTGCCAGAGTTAGGGTCTCCACACGCTTGTGTAGGAGTGCGGGCCACTGCTACCCGACTCTTTATAGATAACGTTATAGAAATACACACAAACTTGTGTATTTTCTCGTCTCTGGCACAACCAAACAACAACTACAAGATGGTGACCTCGGGGCCTGGCTCGTGATGCGGGCGCTGGTCCTCCCCGCTTCCACTGGTCCACTCCTGCCTCCTCCACCACAAGCATCTCCCCCCCCCCCTCCCGTACCGCTCCTCACGGCGTCCCTCACGCTGTTTTCGTCCTTTTAGCTCTCCCACCACAATATTCTCTCTCGCCTCACGATCATTTCTCACACGCTAAAGATGGGACTGGTATGGACGACGCTGTTATGGAGAACAGTTTAGTTGTGGAGGAGAGTACGGAGGGAGAGGGCGGGAGTCACCTGCGACCAAGAGACAGAGACAGACTGTGAGGATAAATAAAAAGTTTACTAATGACACATGGTCACTTTTCATCCTCAGTTTTAATAACTGTTATCTGGGGAGTGACGTTAATGATGACTGGACACCGCGATACAGACCACGAGATAACGTTAACAAGCAGCAGCTGGTGGTGGTGGTGGAGGTGGTGCTGGTGGAGAGAGCACTGACTGCCTCCTGGATCAGACTGGTGGAGCGTGTGGATGTTTACCGATTCCAGGACGAAAGGTTGGGCACCTCCTGACGAAGGGCTGGACACCTCCTGACGAAGGGCTGGACACCTCCTGACGAAGGGCTGGACACCTCCTGACGGAGGGCTGGACACCTCCTGACGAAGGACTGGACACCTTCTTGACGAGTCTATCTGACCACGCTGACGTTGTCAACAAAATGCACCATAGGCTTCCAACGGTACTAACAATGTAGACCCCAAACAACATAGGCACCTAACAATTCACGCATCTAACAACACTAACAACAACATGGACACCTAACAACCTTACCATGGAACTTCGTTAGCGTTGATGACTGTGATGCATTCACGGGCTGCCAGAGGACCAATCCGCACAGGTTCGAATCCTGTTAGCGGCAGTCGGTCCACTACGTACTGAATTGCCTGTATCGTCTCAGCGAACTTAAAAAGGAGCACTAACAACGTGTATACCTAACAACAAACAGGAAGCAGGCACCTACCTATAATAACAGCTGATCACACAAAGAATAAGGACAACTAACGAAACAAACAACATATTCCAAATAGTACTAACAACACAGGCAACTAACAACACTAATAACTTGGGCACTTTACAAAAATTACAACATTGGCACTTAACACTTACAACACAGGCACTGAAGAATGCTTACAACATGAGTATTCTACAACATTTAAACCGCGAGCAGCCATTAACAGTAACCACATGGGCAACAAACTACGCTAACAATGTGGACATCACTCATTACAGATAATGGAGGCGTGTAAAAGCAATACATAAATCATCGCTTGGAAAGTAAGGCAAAAATACATACGAAAAATATGTCTGTAGCAAAGGAATGGCCAGGTTGTTACCTGTGTTGGCTTACCTGGCTGTGTTACCTGTGCTGGCTTGCTTGGCCGTGTTACCTGTGATGGCATACCTGGCTGTGTTACCTGTGTTGGCTTGCCTGGCTGTTTTACCTGTGATGGCTTACCTGGCTGTGTTACCTGTGATGGCCTACCTGACTGTATTAACGACAGGTGGGGAGTTACCTGTGCGGGTGTACCTGGATGTGTTAGCAAGAGGAAGGGTGGAGTGAGGGAAGCTTCGAGTTATCGGTGCCTGAACATGCAGTGGGGTGCGGGGCGTGCGTAGGATAGAGTAAATTGGAGTACTTTGCCGTTAGTGGTCTGAGCCGGGGAATATGAAGCGGTCAGGCCAAACCACGGAAAAGTCCCTGAGGCTTAGCTCTGGATAGGAAGCTCTAGTTTCGATGCATAATAATGACAAACTAGAGAATGGGTGCGAGTAAATGAGGCCATTCTTCTTCTGTTCCTGGCGCTACCTCGTTAACGCAGGGCATGGCGTAGAGAGGCCAGCGTCACCAGAAACACGTCGTCATCTTAGTAATGCTCAAGGTCCACTGTTCAGTTATCCAACAGATCAAGTAAAAAGTTAATCTCTTCTTGTTCTTTATAACGGTTGTGTTAAATACTGCTCTATGCTGGAAATGGTAATTATAGAAAACAAAAGACCATTGGCGAAACTTATCAATCCTGCAGGGTATAAATTTCCAGGTATTTTCCAATAGTAATGTCAGGTTATGGTATAGTCCACACACGGGTGTTGACCCGTGTTTCTCCTCGAGTGTTGCGACGGTACACCTCTGCAACACACACACCCTTATCCTCCTTCCCCCCCGGCAACACCACCACCACCACCACCAGTCCCGTGGTCTTGTACCCGAGAGAAAAATAATTTATTATCTAGTCAGCCATCCCCCAGGTCTCGAACTACGGGTCCTGTGGTTGGAAAGACGAAAGAGATAGTGCGTGTACCCACGGGTCGCTAACGTACCCAGGAGGACGCAGGTCCTCGGGCAAGTTTTGTTGCTATATGGACGAACGCCGCCCCCTCCCCGCTCCGTGACAGATGGACTCCTGTCCCCGCTCCGTGACAGATGGACTCCCAAACCCACTCCGTAACAGAGGGACTCCTATCCTTATTACGTGACAGAAAGACTCCTATCCCCGCTCCCAGACAGAGGGACTCCCATCCTTGCTCCTTGACGGGAGGACCTCAACCCTCGCTCCGTGACAGAAGGATTCCCACTGGCGAGGTGGCTTCGTAAAAATATATTTGTGGCATTTTATATATAATATCTGAGAGGAACAAGTTGTTCTTCCTGTTCAAATATGTTCATCACGAGCGCGGAGAACATTCCAGCTTTTGATGATTATGTTCAACGGGGCGAACAAGAACGGAGGAGCGCCCGGTTGGGCGAGCTGCACGGCACGGCTTCTGCAGGAGGACCCAGCCTGGGGGGTGGGGGACCTGGACCACGTGCTGTTGAGGGACACGGTTGCTGAGGAAAGTCCTAGCTGCTGGGGAAGGTCTTACTTACTGGGGAAGGTCCTAGATGCTGGTGGAAGAACCAGTTAAAAAGGACCCGGCCGTTGGTGGGGCTTGGCCAGTGATGAAGGACTTTGCAGCCCTTTCCCACCTCCAGTCCTGCTCACCAGCCTTGCCCACCATCAGCCCTTGTCTTCCTCACCCTTGCCCACCATCAGCCCTTGTCTTCCTCACTCTTGCCCACCATCAGCCCTTGTCTTCCTCACCCTTGCCCACCATCAGCCCTTGTCTTCCTCACCCTTGCCCACCATCAGCCCTTGTCTTCTTTCCTCACGAGCGACTGTCCTCCGCATCCCTTGTCTCCAGCTTCCGTCCTCCCTCCCTCAAGCCCTTGTCGATTCCAGCCCCGGTCAAGCCCCGTCCGGCCCGGCGGTAGCGTGCCGTCTCATCACCGGTTCTCGTGTCCGGCAGGTAGCGTCGGCTATGGTCCTCGCCAATACCTCGATAATGAACATTCAGGGGTAATTGCTGGGTTCGCCCGGCGCCTCTCAGGTCTGCGGTTAGTTCCCGAACTCCGGCGGTGTTGTGATGGGCCATGCTGGTGGCAGCGTGCGGTCTGAGGTAGGAGTTGTGGGGGTTATTACATGCGCTGTTGTGAGTGTTCTGATGAGGTGTGGTCTGAAGTGGAGGTTGTAGGGGATATTACCTGTACTACTGTGAATGCTGTGATGAAGTGCGGTCTAAGGTAAGGGACGTATGAGGTTGTATGGGTTAATACGAACGCTTTTGTGTGTTGTGATGGATAGTATGTTGCTGATGTTGGCCAGTTCTGGTTAAGGTACTGTTGTGGATGTTTTCAGGATGTTGTTGTGATTTCTAGCGCGTTGTGATCCATCGAATGTTGTGACAGGTAGTTGTGCATAAGTTGTGCTCAATCTTATCAGTGTAGGTGTATGTTGCGGATGTGGTTGTAGAGTTGTAGGAATTCTATTTGGGTAGATGTTATGAGTCTTAAAGCCGGTTGTATGAGTTGTGATGTGTGTGTGGCTGGGAGTTGGAGTGCCTCAGGTTTGTGTTGTGGGCGTGAAGACAGGTGTTATGGAAGATGTTATGAGTATTGTAGTGTTTAAGTGCTGTTGTGGGTGTTGCTTTTCTGGATGTTGTGATTAATGACATGAGAGTTATGGTGTTGGAGTTGTAAATGCCACGGTGGATACTCTAAGTACTGTGATGGGTGTTGTATTTAGTGTTGTGGTGTGTATGCTGTGCTGGAGTGTTGTACTATGTATAAAACAATCACATAAGATAGAGGCGGAAGGTGACAGGAAAATAGTCTTTACAGAAATACTCTCGGATGACGTTCGTAATGCTTGGGATGAGACTTCTGGTGCCGGGCCCTCCGAGCTCCGGCGAGGTCGATGTGGGTGTGGTGCCGAACTGCCGCTCGGGGATGTGACGGAGGCTAGGATGGTGCCGAACTGCCGCTCAGGGATGTGACGGAGGCTAGGATGGTGCCGCAGCTCGGGGATGTGACGGAGGCTAGGATGGTGCCGCAGCTCGGGGATGTGAGGTTCCAGTGATGGATGAAGAGACTCGAGTGAAGTGGTAAGGCGAACGCTTCTGAACAGCTGCTGTAAGAGGGACAGATGACGATCCTGCGTGCCCATTTTATGCACTTTTTTTCTTTTTTAGTTGTCCCTGCTATGTTGGGACAACATAGCAGGGACATAGCGTGGTCGACGACCAGGCGGGGGGGGGGGGGGGAGTCACAGGCAAGTGAGTCTGGGAGAAAGGAAGTCAGGTGGATGTTATCCAGTGGGTGCATCCATAGGACGCGTAAAGATCCCAACTTGAGAGCCCTTTAAAACGTCACGGATGAGGTAGTCGAAGATGTATATGGCACATTGGAAAGCTGGCGACGCTCACTCAGGGAGTCAGCTAAACACAGAATGAAATTTCTCCACAGCTGTTGACATGGTCGAATATTTTGGTAAAGTCCACCTGAAGTGAGAACCACAGACGTCACGACTTCTCTAATTTATGTTACATAAAGTCGAAGAAGATGAGGGGACACTGGATATGAAGTCTTCATATTACCAAACTACTGAAAGTACATGGAACATGCAATACCCGTGTACGCCAACTCGAACATACAACTTTGAGGGAGTAAACTGAGGTTTGGGGTTATAGCAATGGCCCGTAACTCAATCAGTGAATTTGGGATTGTCAGTTTCGGTACTTGGGGCACATGTGAATTCTTCCAGTCAGCGGAGCATCTCGGCTCCTGGAAACAAAGACTGATGATGGGGAAAGAGGGGGTTGGCTAATTCAGTGAAGAACTCCCTATCCAGGATCATAGACAGTCCAGGTTCATAGACAAGTCATTGTGTGTAGAAGTGCGCTTTGCCTGAGTGTATAAGTGTCTGGCGACTGTTTCAGGTGCTTTATCCTGGAAGATTGATAATACCTATTTGTCCGTGGGTACTTGAGGAAAGACTGTCATAGAGGGATCTGTGCTTGAAGGCCAGGCTTTGTTACTCTTTAATCCTGGGGCACGTCAGCTGGGTGTAGTCTTGCTCACCTCTCAGGAAGGAAGCGATGGTGGGCTTTTGTGACCGTGGTGACGTAATTTTCCCCACCTAGTCCGTTGCATCATCCATGCCAAGCACCTCACTCCAGGCATTACCGAGTAAAATGACCTCCTCCAGACTCGGTAACCGGCCCTATATGTCTTGAGGTTCGGCCCTAGAGCTTAGGGTCACCAAGAAGGCGTAGGACTAGAGAGGTACCGTGGGTCGGCCTCGACCGATGGGTGGCACTTGCTGTGGTAGTAGGTTCTGGTCAGCCATAGTCATCTGGTGAATATTGCTGTGGGCGTTGTGGTGGGCGTCAATAAGAGTGTTGTGGTGGGTGACGCTATGAGTGTTGTGGTGGGTGTTGTGGTAGTGTTACGCTGGGTGTAGTCGTAGGTATTGTTGTGATAGGCTTGCTTGTAAATGTTTGCTGTGGGTGTCGTGTCAGGTGTTGTGAGGATGTTGTGACTGGTGTCGAGGGGTCTTCTGATTGATGTTATGAGGGATGTTGCGATTGGTTTTGAGAGGGGTGTTGTGAGGGGTGTTGTGTCGATTTTATGATGAACAGAATAGCGTTGCTGTAGTGTTGTAGTGGGTGTTGTTGGGAGTAGTTGTGGTCGGTTTATGATACTTTCTGCGACAGATGGCACCGTGGTTGATATGCTGAACGTAGCGGAGATGTCTGGTAATCGTGGTCTTGGTGTTTGGTTGTGGATGTGACGCGGGTGCTGTGGACGTGACGCAGATGCTGTGGATGTGACGTAGGTGCTATGGACTTGACGCAGATGCTGTGGATGTGACGCAGGTGCTGTGGACGTGACGTAGATGCTATGGATGTGACGCAGGTGCTGTGGACGTGACGGTGCGACGCTGGCGTTTCCGTGACGTGAAGTGAGGCCCAGACATTGCCTTGGCCAGCCAGAAACCCTGTGTGGCCGCTGTCTGCCCTGTGCCACAAATACATGCACACAAACCTACACGCGCGTGCCTCACACACACACACACACACACACACACACACTCAAGTCATCTTTACATGCAAATCACTGAACGTGAGGTCAGAATAACTTTAGCTTTACTAAACAAATTTTACTGGATATTATTGTGGTCTATGACGCGGGCTGAGAACAGTACACATAGACATCAGGTGCTCCACGTATGTTGAACTAACCTGTTGCCTGAAGTATTGGCACAGAAACGTATATATACACAGACAGATGGACAGGGGCCGCAGGTGTTGCCAGGTGAGGCTAGAGTGGGCAGGGGCCGCAGGTGTGGCCAGGTGAGGCTAGAGTTGGCAGGGGCCGCAGGTGTGGCCAGGTGAGGCTAGAGTGGGCATGGGCCGCAGGTGTGGCCGGCTAGAGCAGCTAGAGCGCTAACGTGATCACGTACGCCTCACACCGCCGCTCCCCGCCCACGGTCACTCTCCACACCACAATGAGTCCAGCAGGACCCCGGGCCTCTCATTACACGCCTGCACTTTGCCAGTCCCTAGCGCTGCGTAAATGCGTAACGTGACGCAAACAGAGGGCGGTAATATGGCGGGGCACGCGCGTGAAATCCACACCGTCCGGAAATAAAAGAAAACTATCTAAAGGAGTGGAACGTTTGGGTGTGGTGCGGCACATGCCATAGCCAAGACCCGCCCTGCCCCACAACCTACCAACTACAACTATTTATACATAACTTATTAATACGACACTAACGCCACCTCAAACAGCGGTCGGTCTCAACACTAACCCACACTGGACGGCATTAGCTCAGCAAACAACGTCTCTATCCGTAGGACGTCCTACAGAAAAATGCAGATGTAAATTTCGCCGCTCGCCACTCCCGCCCGGGCAGGTAATCACGAAGCGCTTTTTTTTTATCGCTCAAGTCAAAACACATCTCACGCTAACAGTTAGGGTGAAGGGACGCGCTCCCACACTCGACCCACCCGTGCCTTTCCTTGCCTTAATTTCCGCGAACTGTGAGCGTGGAGGACGAGGTTATGGCACCCAACCGTGCTGCAGCTAGCTGAGGTTGACCCAAGCTGGGTTAGGGTTCGATTCTCACCCTCCCACAGAGGGTATTGTGCGAAGTTATATA
>JAUUDZ010189267.1:16005-30562 GCA_032361705.1 Panulirus versicolor | reverse complement strand
CTTTTTTCTCATCTTGGTTACATCCACACACATTTAGACACCCCAATCTGAGCCTTCGAGGAGGATGAACACTCCCCACATGACTCCTTCTTCTGTTTCCCCTTTTAAAAAGTTAAAATGCAAGGAGGGGAGGGTTTCTAACGCCCCACTCCCGTCCCCTTTAGTCGCCCTCTACGACACGCGGGAAATGCAAGGGAAGTATTCTTTCTCCCCTATCCCCAGGGATAAGGGAGAGCGATATACATATGTATGTGTATGTGAGTGGGAGAGATGGTCAGTGTGCACTAGTGGGTTACATACTAATTGATAGGCACAAAAAAGATAGACTTTTGGATGTGAATGTGCTGAGAGGGGCAGCTGGAAGATATCTGATCACTATCTTGTGGAGTCGAGATCTATGGAGGTTTTCAAAAAAGATGAAACAATGTTAGGGTGAAGTATGTGAGCTTGAAAAAGACATGTGAGGAAATACCAGGAAAGAGTATGTGCAGAATGGCAAAAGGTGAATGTAAATGAAGCAAGGGGTGAGGAATGGGAGGTATCTAAGGAAGCGGAGATGGGAAGAGCAAATGATTGGGAGATGCATAAGAGAAAGCCGCAGGAGGTCAAGAGGAAAGTGCAGGGGTTGGTATAGAGGGGAAATAAGAGTTCCAGTGATTGGGTATCAGTAAACTTAAGGAAAAATAAGATATTTTGTAAATATTTTGTAAAGAAGTGAATAAAGTAAGAAAGACAAGAGAAAAATGGGAATATCAATGAAGGGGCAAAAGGGGAAGCGTTAACAGGTAGTGATGAAGTGAAGAGGAGATGGAGTGAGTGTTTTGAAGGATTTTTAAATGAGTTTGATGATTGAGTGGTAGATGCAGGGTGTTTTGGTCAGAGTGGTGTGAGAAGTGAGAGTTATGGAGAGTGGTTTGGTGAAGAGGGAAGAGACAGCGAAACCCTTACGTAAAATGAAATGCAGCAAGGCAGCCAGAGTGGAATTTATTAAGAAAGGGGATTACTGTGTTGTTGATTGGTTGGTAAGGATTTTCAGTAATGAAGTGAGGAGGAGATGGAGTGAGTGTTTTGAAGGATTCTTAAATGAGTTTGATGATAGAGTGGCAGATGTAAGGCATTTTGGTTAGGGTGGTTTGAGAGGTGAGAGTTATGGAGAAAGGTTTGGTGAAGAGGGAAGAGGCAGCGAAACCCTTAAGTAAAATGAAATGCAGCAAGGCAGCCAGAGTGGAATTTATGAAGAAAGGGGATTACTGTGTTGTTGACTGATTGGTAAGGATTTTCAGTGAATGTATCTATGGCACACTGCATGTAAAAAGGCAAGGGGGATAAAGGTGAGTGTTCAGACTACAGAAGTATAAGTTTGTTGAGTATAACTGGAAAGTTGTATGGAAGGGTTTTAATTGAAAGGGTTACGGCATGTACAGAGCATCAGATTGGGGATGAACAATGTGGTTTCAGAAGTGGTAGAGGATGTGTGGATCAGATGTCTGCTTAGAAGAATGTATGTGAGAAATACTTAAAAAATCAGATGGATCTGTATGTGGCAATTATTGATCTGGAGAAGGCATATGATAGGGTTGATTGAGGTGCTTTGTGGAAGGTTTATAAAATATAAGGTGCAGGAGGAAAGCTTCTGGAAGCAGTGAGAAGTTTATATCAAAGGTATAAGTTTTGTATTCAGATAGGATGAGAGGAGAGTGAAAGGTTCCAAATGAAGGTTGGTATGCAGCAGGGATGTGTGATGTCACCATGGCTGTTCAATTTTTGTTTTTGGATGGGGTGGTGAGGGCGGTAAACAAAGAATCTTGTAGAGAGGGACAAAGATGCAGTGTGTGGGGGATGGAAAGGCCTGGGGAGTAAGTCAGTTGTTGTTTTTTGATGATACAGCACTGGTGGTAGATTCGACTGAGAAACTGCAGAAGTTGGTGACTGAGTTTGGAAGAATATGTGAAAGGTGAAAGTTGAGAATGAATGTGAATAAAAGCAAGGTAATTAGGTTCAGCAAGGTTGAGGGACAGGTTTGTTGGGGTCTGAACGTGAATGCAGAAAAGTTGGAGGAAGTGAAGCATTTCAGATACCTGAGAGTGGACATGATAGCAAATGGAACCACGGAAGCAGAAATAAGTCATAGGGTGGGGGAGGGGGCGAAGGTTCTGGGAGTGTTGAAGAATATGTGGAAAGGGAAAACGTTATGAGGGAGGGCAAGAATGGGTATGTTTGAGGGAATAGTAGTCCCAACAATATTGTATGGATGCAAGGTATGGGCCATAGATGGAGCTGTGTGTAAGAGGGTGGACATGTTGAAAATGAAATGTTTAAGAATATGTGGTGCAAGGTTGTTTGACTGAGTAAATAATGAAAGGATTAGGGGGATGTGTGGTAATAAGAAGAGTGTGGTTGAGAGAAGAAGAAGAAGGTGTGCTGAAATGGCTTGGACATATAGAGAGAATGAGTATGAAAAGATTGACAAAGAGGATATATGTGTCAGAGGTGGAGGGGAGAAGGAGAACAAAAAATTTTAGATGGAAGGATGGAGTTAAAAAGATTCTAAGTGATCAAGGCCTGGACATAAAGGGGTGAAAGGTGTCCACGAAATAGAATAAGTTGGAACAATGTGGTATACTGGGGTCGAGATGCTGTCAATGGACTGAACCAAAGCATGTGAAGCAGCTGGGATAAACCATGGAAAGCTCTGTGGGGCCTGGTTGTAGATGAGGAGCTGTGGTTTCAGTGCATTACACATGACAGCTAGAGGATGGATGTGAGAAGATGTAGCCTTTCTTCACCTGTTCCTGGTGCTTCCTTGCTACCATGGGAAATGGCAATCAAGTCAGAAAGAAAAATAGTCTCACATGAAGATTCACCCCAACACTTTTCTTGGCTATTTTTTCCTAGGCTAGGTTAGACCTATACCCTAACCTAACCCAGTCAAATCTAACCTATCCTAACATATATTACCATAAAAAATATTGGGGAGTGAGGAAAATCTTCAGATAATCCCTTAAAAATATTAATAATTGATTTTAATGATCTTTGTTTTAACTTAATTTAGCAACAAACCTGATGATGTCAAAAGTAAATAAATATGGATGTTCAACTCTGACTCAAGGAACATTTTACAGGTACAGAGAAGAGCATCTTCTTCACCCATGGTTAGCAAACAGTTAACCAGCTCCCACCAGCAGCTGATATATGTTTGTTCAGTATCATGTACTTTTATACACCAACTGGTTGTCAAATTGGTTTCACTTGGCAGTGTCAACATTTATGGCGGTGACATAAGTGTTTACAGTAAGTTCTGAAGAGCATGTCTGACCTTCCACTACAATGCCACCACACCTTTACTCTTGGTTCTTGTTCCTCTTGATATCTTGTGTTCCCAATTCAGTCCATCAAAGCATGTATTTATAAATATAATTGGTATCTTGCCAATGATATACATGGATCATACTGTGTCTTGGGAAATCCTTAACTGCATAAATGACCAGGCATGACTGTATATGTACTTCACATTGCATCTCGAGAAATCCTTAACTGATTATCTGACAAGGAATGACTATGTATATGTACTTATCAAAGTAAACAGGAGTCAAAGTGATACCAACGGTTGTTGACTTCTGAAAAAACATCTACTTTTGATACTTGTTGAGGACAACATCTAAGACGCCTATCAAAGATAACAATTCTCAATACAGCTTTTGAAAAAATCTTTCTAGCTAATTATATGAATAAACATCTTCAGTGATGGTTTAGGCAATGACTTTCTTTCATATCAGCTTACTCATTATCCACACAACATTTTGAAAATATTTTTCTTCTTCAAAGGAAGGGCAGGCTTGGACTAAGGTGGACCATAACACAACATTCCTGAGACTTTGCCTATGCAAGTTACTCCCCTGCCATGACCTGTACACTTACACTACTGGTGCAGACAGAGCTGTGGGTGTTTAAGGACCCCACACTAATCCTGCCTGAGGTAGACCAGCCTCTTGAAGTATCACGTAGATATGCAAAGTCCTCAGATGTGAAAACCTTTATTGCCAGAATCAGGCTAGTTTGGAACTTCATGAGGTGGGATGGAGAAATTCTGAGCCAAGAATCCCTCCCTTAGTAATGCCTACTGCTTTCTACTCGTGCTAGCAGATGAAGTTATGCTATGACTGACTCCTATTAGTAAGAAAATAACTGAGCACATTTCCTTTTTTCTTCCAATCATCCTTTCTTTTTACTTTCTTATACTTCCTGTAGTGAAGCTTTAAGTTTCACAGGGATGATTGGTTTGACTTTGCTAAATTCAAATTTAAACTTATGATTTATACCTTGCTCCTTGACAGAAGACAGTGGTGAGCAGTGGTTCACTCAAGTAATCAAACCCTCAGGGATTACCCAAAGATTATTACAGGGATTTGCCACAATTAATCACAAGAAAAGCAGGGGTCTCTCATTTTACCTGTGCACTTGCCTCCTCTTTAGGAAAAACAGCTTTTAGTGAGTTCAAAATCAGTATAATTAGAATAATTTGAATGCATCAATGAAAACATTTCAAAACCTCCTATTTTTCCAATAATGGGAAACACCTAGAAGTTATTTTCATATCTAACTTAACATTAAAAGGATAAAATCATAGGGTATAAATAAATGAAGATGATATAAAAGAAACACAATATGGAAATGAAAGGATATTATTAGTGAAAAGTGATATTAGGGCCAAAAACCATAAATGAGAAAGAAAACATGAACTATCAAGTTCATATACTGTGTGTGAGAAAAAATTACCTTCAGCCATGTGCAGTACATAATCATTATATGGGATAGCTGGGAGAATTTGTGTTGATATTTTTTTTCTACCAAGTCCAAGTACATGAATATCTATAGTAAACCAAACAATTTTGTTCTGAGTTACCTTATGATATCTGAACAACATAACTAAACAGCAAAACTCATGCAATAATAATAAATCACTACTTCTCATACACCTGGAAATACAAGCCAATACAATAAGTTCAAAAATTCCCCTTTGGTGTAAGAGACACAGTACTCACAGCATGTAAGGCAGTACGGCCACAGGGATCAGGGAGGGAGAGGTCCACTCCTGCCATCCGATAAGATAAAAGCCTTGTTGCACTGTCTCCAGCTGCTGCTGCTACTAAGGCTTCCCCTAGTCTTAAAGGAGGCTCTGTCAGGTGGGCTCCAGTCTTCATTAAAAGGTGGATTATCTGCCAGTGGAGAAGACTGTTAGATGGGCCTTGGACATAGGTTTTTGTCACAAATCAGCACCTAACCTAACAATTGATACAGAAGGGATCTTTTAATTATTAGTAACCACTGCTCGGTCTCTTGTAAGTTAGATTCATCCATATCTCCACAGGCTGACTTCACTGTAATATACTAAAAACAGATGGATGCCAAATCATTGTAAATGAAGTAAAATTACACAATGTCTTGAAGAAGAATGATGCTTAAAACCACACTTCATGGAGACACGATGAATCATTTTCAAATCCAATTCAGTTTTGGCTTTTCACAAGACCTTCTCAAATGGAATGACATAAAAAACAGAGAACCAACCGAGATCCTCACCTAATACATCCTTACTCATTACCTGACCTAACATGCTACCTTACCCTGGTGACTTGGGATGAAGTGACTCCACCAACTTCCTATACATACTGGCAAACATATTTCTTAACGTTATTACATACAATTTTGTTATGAGAGCTGACCCTCAGATACATCAAAATTATGCATAAAGCAAATAAGACTGGATTTGATAATTCTGCATCTTATGTAATCAATAGATTTAAAAACAATGCTACATTAGATTTTCATTGTCTATAAATGCTCTCTGTTGTCTTCAAAAACATTGCTTTATATTTCATGTTTGTTACCATACACATGAAACCCTAATTTACACAAGAGGTTAGATTTTCTGTGTACCTTTTCACCTTTTCCTGCTTTAGCAATAGTTTCAGAAACAGATGACTGAGCCTAAAAGGAAAAATCCTTACTTGGCTCTTCTTTTGTTCATAATTCTATAAAGTGCTGATGCAAGAGGGGACAAACAGAAAGGCATATTTGATAGAGAATATGAAGATCTCCATCATACTTTCCAAAAGTACCTTGTGATGATCATTTTCAATGGCCACATTAAGTGGAGAATGCCCTAACTTGTCTCTGATGTGTACAGAGGCACCATGCTGAAGGAGCCATGTCACCACATCCAAATGACCCTCACTACAAGCCATGTGTAATGGTGTCCAGCTAGATGCATCTTTGAAGTTGATCTCCATGCCCTGTAATGTAAGGCATGGAGTTAAAGTGGTAGCAAATTAGACAAGATGTGACATGGTATCAAAGTTATTGTTAAATCATTCTCTATCGATCATCTGTAATTTCTCCCATTTACATAGTGTGAATCAAGCATAACAGTCAAAACTGAGTAAAAAATGAGAGCAGAAGAGATGAAAAGCCTGTAGAGTATATCTGGAGTTGGTAAGATAGAATGAAGTAAAAAACACATACAGTTCACCTAGTGAATCTTGAACCTCCCAGCATTTAAGACATTTGGCTATAAATATCTCTACCCTCTATTACCTTTCTATGCACTGAAATCCTTTACACAGAGGATTTCAATATACACCATAATGATCAATTAGGATTCAACTGGGAAAACACTGAGACCCAAGACCTTTACTTTTTATCCCTTAATGAGCCAGAGCAAATAATCAAACCAACATGAGTTCCCAACCATTATGACTGCTCTTCCAATACACTTTGTCCCTTTTTTACTTCTAAATCCTTCCAAAATATAAACATAATATCTGCCTACTAAGGGTCCTCTTGCCCACAATCTTATCTCTCTCCCTTCTAACTGGATATGTCCACCAAACATATCCTCTTCATACGCCACCTATAGCAATTTGGGAAAGCTCAGCCTGCATCCTTGCATGGCTTCTTTACTAATCTTTCCTGGAATGGAAACTGCATTACATGCTGGGATGCCTGTAAATATGCTAAACATACAGCAGAGGTTATTTTGGTTGGGATGGAGTTCTACATCCCTTGATCTAACTGACATCTTTCCCCATGTCATGGTTTGATCACTCATGCTCTGAGGCATGTAGAATTATGGACATAATATATCAAGCCATAAAACTCTTCCCTTCCCCTAAATCCCACTCTACTTTCATTTCTGCATAGAATCACATTAAGCTATTCTTTGTAAAGTCAAGCTAACATTCATAAAAAGAGAGTGTACTGACTTCATTTCTTCTACTGACACACCTTTCATCATTAGCCAAAACCATCTCCAGATACTTCTCTAATTCAAACTTTCCTCTTCTCTTTCCACCTGATTGATTTCATAGCAAACTTTCCAACCAATAAATCCATTCGCTTTGATTCTTTATCTTTCTCTAATAATATGATTCTGTCTAGTCCTCCCCAGTCTCTTCCCTCTGAACCCATACCATCTATATCTTTGTGTAGGGTTTTCCAAGTACTATCCCAGCTCTAGATGGGCAAGTCATATGGCCCAGACAGCATACCTCCTTAAGTCCTAAGATAGCATGCCTCTGAGATATCTTTGATCCTTGCATGCCTATTTTGTTTGTCTAAAACGCTGGACTTTCCTTTTTTCTTGGATGCACACCTTGGTGCAGCCCATTCCTAGGAAAGAAGACTGTTCTAACCCTTCCAACTACTGCACCACTGCTCTTGCATTAGCTGTCTCTAAAGTATTTGAAACTCCTTGGCTCTCACTTTCTCAAACACTCAGAAATCTATTTCCTTCTTGCCTGGCACATGTAAGCAATGCTTCCCTAAATACCTTGCTCACTCCTCAAGTTTTGTTTATTCTCACCCTTTTTGTTTACTCTCACATTCTTTATTCATCTATCTTTGTATCTCTGCATACATGCCTGTTTTCCAAGCAGACACACTTACACCATCTTCTTCCCAACCATGTCATTTATTCTTTCCCTTATGCCAGTACCAACTCTCACAGTCACCTTACCAAAAAGTGATCAGACATCCCAATAGCTGCCTCTCTTATCCGAAAATTCCAAGTGACCCCTAACTCCATTCAACTAAGTTTACTTTCGTTTATATCCCTTTTTCAAAGAAGATATCCCAATCATCAGCCCTTTTTCAGCACACAAATCTACAAGTAACTCACTGCTTTTGTTCACAACAAATACCCCATACTTGATAATTATACCCTCAACTCCCACATGAACCACTCTAGCATTCAAATCACCTACCACTAATACTGTCCTTGATACCTTGCATCAGCTTTTCTGACACACTCATTTAGCTTCTCCAAAACACTCAACTCTTTCTCTATCATCATTAAATCTATTCCCAATTCCATGGGGTGGATCAGGCACTTGCAACTCCTTAAATTCTTCATATATGTCTTGAACCCTTGCCCACTGTGTTAGAATAACATTGCTTCATACTATAGTGATTTGCAACCATGCTAATTTGCTAGGTAAGAATTTAATCTTTTACACCGGCTCATTACACAGGACGTTTTCATTGTATTTCCTGTGCATCTTAATCTTGTACAATGAACACTGATTTCTCAGGAGAGACAGCCCCCATTCGGATCTCCAACTTTACACACCATACAGATTACGTTACATAGCACATGGAGAGAACAGTGGCTTCATGCTATTTTTAATCTAATGGCAGCAAGTAAACCAAAAGCAAAGAATCATCTGTGCAGAGATACAAGGGAGACATTCATAGAGGCTGGAAAAACAAAAATATTGCAATATATAACAGTAGGAATGAATCCTGTGACAAAGAAAAAATGCTGAAGATGATCTTGAAGTATAATGGCTTAGGGTGACAATGAGCTGTGACACTGGGATCACAAAAGCTTAGAAGGAGTTTAGTGAAGCATCAACAACATAAGTCTGGTTTAAGAGGAGAGTATGTAGCATTTAAACAAAAACAAATTAGTTCTAATGATTAGAAAGTGGCGTTAATGGAAAGAAATAGGAGTAAGAAGTTTTAGAAAAGAAATGTGTGTTTCCAGTGCTTACAATTAGTTATGCAATCAAATTATGTGGTGTTAAAAATCAAATAGTTGTTTTACCATAGCCTAAGTTGTATATAAAAGATCTTAGCAGTAAAGTGTTATACTATAAAAAGAATTAGCAATACTTACAACTATTTAATCACACTGAACAGGGAAGAATGTTTTCTTTCCATTTTTCTATGAAATCAAACACTGCTTCATTTTCTCCCAAAGTATAATTTTGGCTGAAATATCATGGATAATATTTTCAGGTCACACAGAAATCTATATTCTTAGGGGAAAAGGAGAAATTTTGAAGTCTCAATAAATTTAATGAAGTGTGTCAACACTCTCCCTGTGTTGCTCCCAACTCCTTCCTGCCTACAGCCATAGTCCAGTGGGGATTCCTGTCATGAGAGTAACGCTGGTATCAAAAAGTGGTATGAATGGTCTGGTGCCTTATGCAACCACATTCTCCATGTTGCTACCCAGGTATCTTTTCACCGGTTATAATTCACACCTCAGATGGCATGAATAACCAGAATGTCTGTGCAATCTTTGGGTTATTGCAAAGTCCTTCAAGGTTGTAATCACAATTCAAACCCTACAGACGCATCACCATATAGCCTTTCCTGTATGCAGTCATAATTCACACCTCAGCATGAACAACCTACATGTGCAGATCCACATATCTTACAAGTCATGCATTGCCTCTATGCTGACAGTAAGTTGCTCTGCAACAGACATCGAGTATGCCTCTCCCTGAAAATATCATGAGCTACTGTGTGACCTTAGCCAAGTCTTGTTCTTCCTGCATCAGCACAATGAATCCTTGGCACTGCAGTCTTCTTCCAGCAACAATAACACTTTCTCTCTCTCAATGCAACAATGAGGCTTTAACAAAATCCTCTCCCTCTTGCAGCACAACTGGGGGACCTCAGTAATGCCTTCTTCTTTCTGCACCACAACCACAGGCCCTTGGATATGACTCTTCCTTCCCTGCAGCACAACCACAGGACCTCAGCAATACTTTCTTTCTCCTCTCTTCTGCAGCAACGACACCATGAGACCAAACAATGACTCAGTAACTCACCTCTCCTGTAGCGGCACAACAGGATTCCTGCCTCATCTCTCTTCTGAGTCCTGCATCAGTACCACAGGACTCCTGTCTCACCTCTTTTCCTGTCCTTGCACCAGGAGTAGCACCTTGCCCAAGAGCTGCACTTTCCTGTACATGTCAATATAGCATTGTAGTGTTACCCATATTTCTGCATATCTTGGTTCTCACATTCATAAGGGGCGGTAGACACACTTACAGAAGAAAACATTCTTTGTTTACACTAAGCAAAAACAAGCTTGAAGTTCATTCTCTTAAATAAATGTCTTATGGAGGTGCAGAAATCTTCATCAGATAGAAGTTTGCACTTTTCACAAGTCATGTGAAAGTGGCCATTCTCTGCTTCAGCTGGAAGGCTCATGCAAAAAGCAATAGGGTAAAAAACTTACATGTAAAGCATTTGATTCCATGGGACTTACCAAAACAGTTGCCTGTGGTGGGAAACATGAATGTATCATATAAAGTAAGAGCTCATTATGACATTTTACAATTCAAATAACTTCTTGGGACATACATTAGAAGGCCTTTAATCATTTATTCATCTGTCTATCTACCTATCTATCTCTCCATGTCTACAATGCCTGTTCCCTCAGGGAACTACTATCAAGGGAGTGGCCATGGCAAAAGAGTCACTACTTATCCCTGCCCTTACATGCCTCCCATGCATATGCCATTACTCACATTCTTTCACCATTCCTCTCTCTCTCTCTCCAGCACTCTTCCACTCTATTTCCCCACGTCACACGTGGTCTTCCTCTCACGCCAACCCCTTTAATTGTACAATCATACACTCTCCTCGTAAACTTCCTGCCCTGAATTCTTTCCACATGCCCAAACCACCTCAAAGTATTATGTATCACCCACTATACCACTCCACAATTCATTCCCTTTATACTCCCTGCCTTTCCAAATCTCTTATAAACCACATCATTTCTTTCTTCATTCAATTTAGTCATACCACATGCTCCTCTTAAATTGCTCATTTCCACAGCCTGGACTCATTCCATGTCCATGTTTTAGCTGCACAGGTCAGGTTCATTATGACTATGCTGTCCCTTAATCCTTTCTCTCATTTCATAATTACACCTATACTCTTCAATATTAAGGGACCCAATGACTCTTCGACCTGTATTGCTCTCTCCCTCTTCTTTCCTTTCATATCAACAAACTTACCCATGATAGCCTCTAAATACTTACATTCTCTCACCTGTTCTCATCTTTCTTCCCTCATATGTACAACACAGTTTATTACATTTCAGCACATTTCTCTGAGCTTCTGCAAACACTGTGCTAGACTTGCCCTCTCCCAGTGGCCTGTTAAGGGTGAGGCACTAAAGGCTAAGAAGCAGCACTGGAGTACTTTAGTTATGGAGACTCTGTTGTCATGGGCACCCCTTTGAGGGAGTTCCACCTGGAACAGGCATCAGAGACAGTACATTTCTCCTGTCAATCTATATGGTTTTGCAAAATGTATACCCTCACTCTGTTTCCTTTCAAAAAATATTACTTTACTTTTACTGGCATTTACTTTTAATCAACAATGCTTACATGCAATTTTCTGCAACTCCTCTTCAGTCTCAGCAAACAACACAGTTTCATCTGCAAACAGGCTTGTCACTAGCCACCATACCTCACCACCAAACTCCATCTCTGCACCTCCTTTCCCTAGTTTTGCCTTCACCTCTCATATCACTCCATCCATATCTTAAAAAGCCATGGTGACAATAAACAGCCCTACCTCAAACCCGCATGTATACCAAAACTTTTGCTCAACTCTCCATCCACTCTCAAAATTGCATTTGCTACTCTACAGAAGGTTTTCACACCATCAAACAGTAGTTCCCCAACCTCATACATCCTTAACCCATCCCACAAAGCATTTCACTTGACTCTGTCATACTCTCTCTATCTCTCTCCAATTCCATAAAGGCTGCATTCAGCTTCTTACCTTTCACTAGATACTTTTCCACATTCACTCTCACCACAAAAATCTGAGCCACAAATCCCCTACCTTTCCTAAAACCCCTTTGCTCCTCTCTTATTCTGCATTCAGTCACTTCCATAACTCTATCAATCCACTCTTGCATATAATTTTTCTGATGTATTTAAAAAAAAAATTCATGCCTGATCGCCATTTCCCGCATTAGCAAGGTAGCACCAGGAAACAGACAAAGAAAGACACATCCACTCACATACACATACATATACATACACACACACACACACACACATACATATATATATTTTTTTCATTCATATTTACCATTTCCCACATTAGCAAGGTAGCATTAAGAACAGAGGACTAAGCCTTAAAGGGAATATTCTCACTTGGCCCCCTTCTCTGTTCCTTCTTTTGCAAAGATTAAAAATGGGAGGGGAGGATTTCTGGCCCCCCCGCTCCCTCCCCTTTGCATCAATTCCCATCCATAGCAACCCTCCTTCTATGCCCTCCAACAACTTGCATTCATCATTTCCATTTTCAGTCCACACACTGAGCCCAAGGATATGGGTTTCCCTACTCTCCTGCATATCTGAACTATTACTTTTAAATTTCTCCATAAGTTCCCTTCTTTTTACTCTCACCAGTCATCCCATTCACATTTAGAGCCATGAACCTCAATCGCTTATCCCTTTCAATTTGCAGCATAACTGGCAGACTTTAGCCCGGATTCTTAGCCTTTTGTGCCTCACCCTTAACAGGCTACCGGCAAAAGGCAACTCCAGTGCAGTGTTTCCCAAATGCACTGGGGCTCTAACTAAAACCCCAGCACACCTCAAGTGTCTCTGTTTAAAAAAAGAAAAAAAATACTATTGCCCTGATGGAGCTGGGCAGCACCTCCCCCTTCTGTTCCACCATGAAAAGGTGGGGTGAGACTTGGATACTCGATCAAACTAGAA
This sequence comes from Panulirus versicolor, assembly GCA_032361705.1. Taxonomy (NCBI): domain Eukaryota; kingdom Metazoa; phylum Arthropoda; class Malacostraca; order Decapoda; family Palinuridae; genus Panulirus; species Panulirus versicolor. The sequence continues at coordinate 17,522 of JAUUDZ010189267.1, read as the reverse complement.
TATCTCCTTGAGGCACTGAAATTCAAAACTTTCCCCAACTTTAAAGCCCCAACCAATATAGCAGCACTTCCTAACCTCACTGGTTATGATACTGCCATTGAGCAATTATTAATCTGGAATAAAGTTAAACTATGAACATTCAGTGAGCCCTCATACTTAGTATACTTAAAACAGAAATCAACATATTGCATAATCTGTACTGCAAAGTACCTCTTTCATTCAAAAACAATATAATTATCTCTATCAACCTTTTTTTTTCTCTCTCTGATATAAAGTATTTCATACAAAATTGGAGACATACAGCTATAGTATAACATGCTTAAAATACAACTAATGTATAAACTACTACACTTACATGCTGGTAAATCTCTTCTAGACGACCAAGGTCTGAATTTACAACAGCAGAAAGAAATAACGTGGGAATAAGCAGTTCCTTGACGTGTTCAACATCATCACCTGAGGACAACTGAAGAGCACGAGCAATGGAGCTGACAACATCCAGTTCATGATTATCATTTTCATCATCCTGAGTCACTACTGTCATTTCCCCTCGCAGATTCCTTGTCATCATCTGCCACCAGAAACAGTTCATCATAGTCAGCATTAAAGGATTATTCTTTACACAATATTAATAATTCTGATAAATTCAGTATCCTACAAACTTCTTGGATACTTTTTTTGTCTCTACATTGATTGCCCTAGCTATGCTCAATAAATCCAGTGCTAGAAATCAAATTGGAAAATGGTCTTCACAGCTCTCTGACAATTACAGACCTTTTTTTTTGTTTCATAATCCCATTTCTTCTTAGCCAATACATAACTGAGCTTGGTTAGTGCTGCTTCAGGGGTCATATCCAGACCTGCCATGACCCCAGCATCCACCAAAGCCTGAAAAGACAGAGCAGTTAATGAAGATGAAATTTTACCCCTTTCAAACACAAAATCCTTAGATACCGAGTAGAAATCATGCTGATCTCTTATGAATCTGATTAATCTCAGTAAATTTCCTGCCCAAAAACAAACACCTTACCTTCTCCAAGAGGTTTTCAAACTAAGGTGGACTCCCCAGCCTACTTACTGTAGGAAACTCTGCAACCAAAATACTATATCTCCCGTACTATATTGTGGAGAAGGATAAAACTTCATCTCTTCCAAAGTAGGGACTACCTTATGAATACAGAAAATGGGAGTTCAACATCTACATTCTGGGGTTCTGTATCATGCAAGCTATTTGCTTATGTCATACAATGCCTGGCAACCCCTGCAGTTGGTATAATCAGGCCATAAGTACAAGACCAAGTTTCATTCCTCATATTTTACCAGACATGTCACACATTCATTGTCTTGTCACTGTCCTGTGGCAGCTTTTTTTCCAACTCAAGAGTCTTTTCCACTAACCATCCACCTTTATGATATTCTCCAAGAAGTGGGTTTAGTATATGACCATGGATAATTGCCATCCCCAAATACTACTATATAATATACACTTGGTCAACACTTACCTACTTAGTAATGAA